>VZQC01010467.1:6163752-6182700 GCA_009823505.1 Rhizomys pruinosus | reverse complement strand
TTTTTTCTTCTTCATGCGCAGTCTGCAGGCAATAAGCAGAAGCCAGTGATCATGCTAATGAGTGCTCCAGATTGAAGCTCTCCCATTGGCTGGGAAATGAACTGGGTAGTTAGGTGACAAAATGGCGATCATAAGACCTGGCCAGGGTCCAAGGCGCCATTTTGGTCAACGTCCGCTCTCTACACAGGCACATATTCCAATACTAACCAAATGAGATGACAAGAAATTAAGAATGAGGTGGTAAATGGAGGAGTTGGAGGGGAAGAGGAAAGGGTGGAAATTATGCAAACATAGTACTCAGGTATGCCAGTCTCAAAAAATGTTGAACATACCTATTATGTATTTAATTTTCCTTGTCTCTAAATTAGTTTATATGTACTGTCATTTTCAACTTCATTGTAAAGACTAGGACCATTGGAAATGTATGGTGAATTAATTTCAGATATATTAGTTTTCAGGGAGAATAGATTTACCTTCTTGGGAATTGGTATAGAATAATAATTTGACAAAGTACCATCCGTATTTGAGTTAGTCACATTTGTTATTATAACAACCTACTTAAATAATCATATTTTTTAAGTTAAAAGAACTGTCTTATTAGGGAGATGAAGGTTACATATAATCTTCAACAGATAAGTTGCAGAAAGACCATACATATTTTATTCTTCTAAGACTTGGGACTCCATTGACATCCAGCTCATTCTTTCCTCAGACCTCATCTCAGTCTGGAGTTGAATCAAAATATGGCTTAATTTTCCTGTTCAATATCAGGAATCAGGACTATCATCCCTTGTGCACTTGATTCTAGGGAAGTCTCTAGATCGTTGAGCCAACAAGCATGATTCTGGTATGCCTGAGAATAGAATAAAGTGCTGAGGGGAAGGGTTGGCATAGGACTGTGCCACCCAACTCATCTTAAAGAGGAAAGATTTGTTTTGATTCATGACCTTGGTGGGATCCCATATATAGTCAGTTGGCCCACTGCTTTGGGGACAACAGACACACAGTGCATTATGACTGCTAAATATGGTAGGACACAGCTGTTACCTTCATCATCACAAAGCAGAAAAAGGTGAAAAATAAATGTTTTGAGGACACATATGCAATGACCTAAAGCCTTTCACTAGGCCAGGAACCTGTTAAAGATTCCAGTATTTAAAACCCAAATAATAATATTTTGTTTTTCTTTCACCATATAAAGAGATAAAAGTCTTGCTGGGTGTGGTGGCACACATCTTTAATCCCAGCACATGAGAGGTAGAGGCATGAACATCTCTGTGAGTTCAAATCCAGCCTGATCTATATAGTGATTTCTAGGGCACCTGTGGCTACAGGTAGACCCTATCTCAATAAACAACAAAAATAACAAAACAACAACAACAACAACAACACTCTTTTAAGTGTTAGGGATAACAGTCCAATACTTTCTTTAAATAAGAAGAAAGAAGCTTTGAGATCATTTTAGCTAAGTTTGTCAAGAAAATTTCTGTGGCTTTTTTTTTGTCTATTTCTTACTTTTTAAGATGGTATTTATGCCTGGACATTGTTTCTTGCCACATTTTCCTCTTCAAAATGTTACAATCACATTAGTGTATTTCAGACAAACTCTCATTGTTTGGTCCATGCATGTCAAGTATCATAATAGGGAAAATCAATTTCCTCCATCTAAGGTAACAATTTATCTCAGTAATTATTGGGATTATTATTAAACTCTTATACTTTCCTTTTAATTTTGTCCTATATATTTCCAAAGAAAAAATAGAATAAATCTCCTTTTACCTAGGTTATAAGGTAAAAGATGTTTAAATTTAGACTACAAATATATATTTCAAATCATAGACCTCAAAACTATTTTTTTCATAACATTCAATATTTTGGAAATATACAAGAATAATTTGCTCTCATATTAATCTGTATATAACTGAGAATCATTCATTTTGTCCATAAGTTCTATAATAACATGTAACAGAAAATTGCTTTTCTAATAATTTACTAAAATTCTACAACAGAGAGAGAACATGCAATTACTTTCTTCAAGTCTTGTTATAATAGATAATGACATCATTTGTTATATAATTTGATGTATATTTGTCTTAGTTTTGATGGTTGCAAATGCAATTTATGGTCTTGTTCCAAGGTTACAGTGTTGTAATATTTATAGCCTCTTTTGATTATGTTCTTTGGATTCAAAATAGCCTTAAATAAAAATGACAAAATTCTACCTAGTCTATGGAGGCATGGAGGGAACAAAAAAGAGTCAAGTTGTGCATCTGAAGTCTATGGGAAGCTCATTTTAAACCTCATTTTTTGCCTTAGATAGGATCAAAATTGGAGAAAAGGAAAGAAAAGAAAAAAAGAAATTCAGGTAATGAGGAGCTGGAGAGATGGCTCAGTTTTTAAGATAACTTACTGTTTTACCAGAGGACAAGAGATCAAGGCTTAACATCCACAACAGGTCGCTCACAAAACTCTGTAACTCAGCCTGTAAGGGATCTGACATTCCTTTCTGGCATCTGTGGGAATGCACCCCACATATGCACCTACACAAACAAACACCAATAAATAAATTAAAAATAAATCTTAAAACAAATAAACTGATGTGATATCAGCACCTAAACTGGAGAGAACTCATTGTTGAAACTTTTGATTTTTTGGTTGTTAGGCTTAGCCTTTTAGGAATGCGCTATCCCTCCAGCCCCATGTTGAAATGTATATGTCAATGACACTTCATTTTCACTTCTTTTTAGTATCAAGAGAAAAATTAAGTGATGCATCTTTCTGATCACAGTTGAAGAGAGGTAACACTAACCTGAGAAAATTAGGCCTTACTTTTCAAAGTCTTATAAAATTCAGGACCTTGATGAAAGACAATGACTCTGATTTGGACAGCATGACTTGCTTTTGTTATTTTCTTGCCACACTTGGGAGAAAGTTTAGTTGCTCAATGTTCCATGGTCTTGTCTTTTGCCTGGTAAACTGTATTGGCAAGGGGTAGAAGGATACCTTCTTCTCAGGTTTGAGTTCATCTGCTTGCTAGGATAATCACAAATAAGCCTGCTGTCTCTCTGCAGGAAGGGAGGACTAGAGAAACTCAGTCATGCCTTTCAATCAACCAGTTGGCCTGAGTTGTACATAGAGGAGGGACTAAGGGTTTGAGCAGACGAAGCCACAGAGAGCCTGGCCCCTTGCATATTGGGCAGGTGCCCAGAAGTCATGCTGGGACAGAGACTTTACCGTGTGACAATGGGAGTAGCACCCACATTTCTATAAGTAACTGTGCATCCATTTCTGTTAGTAAGACCAAATAAACTAGGATTTTCTAAACTGTGGTTTAGGGAATTTGCACCATACTTTGTTATTAGGGACCTAGGGAGGGAGGGCCTGCATTCTACTAGTGCCTCCCAGAAGGAATTTTAATTCCACTCAGCCTGGCTGGAAACTTAAGAGAATCCTACCTCTTCATTCATAGTGTAGGCAATACAATCATACACCTAAACATAATAAATAAAACTTTAAAAAATACATGCGTACTTAAGTTGGCATGGTAGTGTACGCCTTTAATCCTAGCACCAGGCAGATATTTGTAAGTTCAAAGCCAGCCTGGTCTACAGAGAGAGTTCTGGACAGTTGGGGCTACAGGGAGACCCTGTCTCAAAAAGACCAAAACTCTCTCTCTCTCTCTCTCTCTCTCTCTCTCTCTCTATATATATATATATATATATATATGTGTGTGTGTGTGTGTGTGTGTGTGTGTGTGTGTGTGTGTACTTATGTAGTGTTAATCCCTTTGAATGGGTTGTTTTTTAAATATTTTCTTATTATGCCGGGCGTGGTGGCACATGACTTTAATCCCAACACTCGGAAGGCAGAGGTAGGTGGATCTCTGTGGGTTCAAGTCCAGCCTGGTCTACAGAGCGAGCTCCAGGACACTTAGTACTAAAAGAATACAAAAAAAGGGTAAAACTAAAATATTTTTTTTATAATGAAGATAGAAATATTCAGACTATATCCTAATTTTAAGGAGGGAAAACTCTATACTGAATAATGAAACATGTAATTTATGAAATGCACAAAAATACAATAAAAATATGCATTTTAAAAAAGAGAGTTGTGAACTTGTTAGTGGTTCAGAGAACTGATTCCTCTTGCAGAGGATATTGGTTTGGTTCTCAGCACCAACATGCAAGCAAAACACTTATATAACCTAAAAAGAAAATAAATCAGTTAATTAAAATTTTAAAAATGATTTTTGGATTTTACAGTGTTCTTTTTGAGCATTTGTCTAACTCATACAATGATTCTTAATCAAACCTAGTCCCCTCCATGCCCCAACTACCCATAAGAACTCCTGCCCTATCCACGTAAGCTGCCAAACCCAAATGTCCTTCTGTGCAAATAGGTGTGCTGGAGTCTAATCAGCATATCTAGGAATCCTAGGTAAGGCATACTCTTCCTCACCTAACGGTATTCAAGCTCATAGTTTTCAATCCAGGGTCAGTCCCCCACCCATTTCTCTTGCTCTTCTTTGAGACCTTGTCTCTGTTGGCAGGGTCTGGTGGTGTCTGATGCCTGCATTGCCACAGGTTTACATGTGAACGCTTACAGTTGGTTGTAAGTTGCTACTTCTCTATGTTCATCCACCAGCCCTGGCTCTTACAATATTTCCATCCCCTCTTCTGCAATGATCCCTGAGCCATGGGTAGGTGAGGTTTATTATCTAGTGATAAACGCTCTGGGGGCTCTCATTCTTTGGTGATTGATTAGTTTATATTCTCAGACTCAGAGCAAAACTGATGGTAGTTTGATATTTCAAACTGTGATTGCCTACTACATACTCTCATGCTAAACTGTTTGTTCTTCCATGTACTGACCACCCAGATTTCACCAGATGATCAATGTTTTAGGATATTGAAGGTACTCAGAAGGTTCTCTGTCAGTCTCCCCTTTTCTTTTTCTTCATTCAATATACTTGTATAGCATTATGTTAAATATGCAATCTACCTCTGTCGCTTGAGAAACACTCTATATTATTTCTATATGTTTTTGTATTTTAACTTTTAAAATTTTATTTATTACAAGCCCCCCACCCCTGCTGGATGGTGGGACCCATGAGCTGTGTGGGTTTGGGCACAACTGCTTGCAAATTGGTTTTACATGAAGGATGCTTGAACTCACAAATTATCACTTATTGTTAAAAAAAAATGAAAACAAAACAAAACAAAAAGCAGAGAAAGATGCAGAAAACTTATGGCAGAATGCATGATCTGGGATGGGTAGGGGTGGGGTGGGGGGAAGGGAAGGGGATATATGCCTGAACTGAATTGGAAAATGATGTATGAAATACACAAAGCATCAATAAAAAAATTATTTGCTAATCTGTGTTCTGGTATGGACATCTCAGAGCAAGATTCCATGCTGCCAGCTGCCAACTTGCTGAAAATCTCTTTGGGGAGCATGTACTTTCTTGTCTGTGGGCCAACAAATGTATTTTGACTAAGATATGTGTGGTTATGTTTCCTATTCATTTTCTACTAATTCTTAAAAAGAGAGTAAGAAGTATGGGGCATACACCTTACCAGGAGAAAGGACTTAGGATACAGGGGAAGATTTGGGAACTTCATAAGCAATATCAGAAGGGACTATTCCCAAATTGGGTCCAATTTTAAATCACTTTAGAAAACGAAGTTACAAAAAGGAAGGCTGAAGCTCCATTGTATTGCCAAGAGGTAAGGTATCTTACCTTTATTTTTTTTTCTACATTTTAACCATACAAGTTGGCATACATTGCAATTATTTTGTTTTTAATTTCAAAATAACATAAATAAATGATAATTAGCACATGTCTGAGAACCTCAAATGTCAATTTAGGACTCATTATACTTGAATATTCTTATTTGCTAATGTTACTGAATTTTGAATATGAATACTTCCTATAGAATCTGATCTGGGCATTTGATGAGTTAGTAGTATGTCTTTACAGGTGTTCAATAGCGTGCTCATTTTCACTGATATTCTTTGTTTATGATGATTTTTTTATTGATCATTATCTGCAATTTGAATTAGAAAGACAACCTACATATTTTCTGTGCAGACTAACAGATTGCATCCTAGCATATGCAAAGTGAATGGAAGGAAATTTTAGTACATTTGGGTTAGTTATGAACCAAAGCCACATAAGCAATTGGAATTTGACATTGAGAATCAATAAAAAAAAAAACAGTCTACTTCAAGGACACTATGCTAAATTCCAAAACACTTTGATAAGATAAACTGCTATATTTTTTTTCTAATTTGAACATATGTATGTAGAGAAAAAGGTGAGTGAAACCTTTATAGCTATTATTTGGGAAAATATCTGTGCTGGTTTGACTGAAAAGTACCCACATGGGCTGCAAGTATTTTATACTTGGCCCCAGTGGTGGTGCTATATCTGCAGGCTTGCTGGAGGAAGCCCATCACTGGGGGTGAGCTTTGAGGGGCTTTGGTCTCATCTCATTTCCAGTCTGTCTCTTTCCATTTCCACTGCTTGCTTTAAGACTTGATCTCTCAGCTTTCTGAACTAGATTCCTCCTGCCATGCCTCCACAGCATGATGGATTTCTAGCCCTCTGGAACCATAAACCCCAACACTTTGTCCTTCTATAATTTTCCTTGGTCATTGTGTTTCAACACAGTAACAGAAAGTAACTAGCAAGAGGGCATGCAATTTCTGATAAGCTCTGAAATGCGACACTTTTTAAATGCATTTTGCTAAAGAAAATGTCGACAAATATATAAAAGCTATATATAATCCAAACATTCTATACACATAAATAAAACTAGTGTTGTTGTTGTTAGAATATTGTAATTCACATTAAATGAATCCTATCAATGACATTTGTTTGTATTACTTAAATAGACATTCTCATCAATTTATCTTGAAATTCACGTCCTCATCACTTCTGTATCAAAAATGTCTACAAAATCTTAACTGTAGGACTACAGCCTGAAGAATAACAGGACAAACATCTCAAAGAAGAAATATTTTCCACTATATATTTCCAATATATATCTGTGTGTATTTGTGAGGCACATTCAATTTGGTTTTATTTTTCCTAAATATTATAGAACTTAAAATGAAGCTTTGGTCAAAGTGATGGAAATAATTTTGATCAAAGTGATAAAAAATATAAATTTATGTATTCATTTAATTACTAAATTAAAATCATTTTAGTAGTGAGGATAAATAGAATAGGGTTGCTTAAAAAATGGTAACTATACAAAATGTAGAATGTGAGTAACAATTGTGAATGAAAATTGAAAAAATAATCTTTCCTTTACATATAGAATTTTTACTATGGGACAAATGAGTATTAAATATATTATAATTTGATATCAGTTTTTGCCTCAATACATCCATTGTTTCTGAAGCTACCCACATTGAGAATGTTCCATCAAGTCATAAGCACTCTCAATATTATCAACTTTTATGGCATAAAGGATTGCTTCCTCTCACTCTCAAAACACAAAGACCTTTGATAAACTTGACTGATTATTGTTAATATATTCTTCAACAGTGCCATGTACAGTAGTAGTTCAGATAATTTAAGAATATAGAAACACTGCTGCTCACTGGGGAGATATATTTGCTTCCTGAAGGATAAATATGGAAGAATTTTGGAATGGATGATATATAATTGACTTGTCTGTGTAATTCACAAAAAGTATTCTCTAATGTTGGTTATTGCTTGATTTTTATAACTATCCAAGGAAAATGTCGTTCAGTGATACTCAGAATCACTGTGTAAAGAGTAGAACAAATTTATAATTGGTCTATGTTAGGATATGGAGCCTGCAAAACATTATGATAAAAATGTTTGAAAAGGAAGTTACCTAAGTATAATGTATTGAAATTAAATGTAAATTAGCTTGTATGGTTGTCTATTTTAGCTTATAGAAGTGAGAAAATAACTATAATTTCAACAAATATGAAGGGTATAATCTCCTTTAATTTCAAGCATGTTCCTTCCTGATAAAATGCCATTTTAGGAATACTTTCCAGGAAGAAATCTTGAAAATAAATTCAAACTTCACTGAAGAAGAAAATTTAAACAATATGACAAACATTAAATAAAAATTATATATATTTAGTATATTATAATACTATATTTATATATTAATATAATATCATAGCTTGGATAATAGCAACTTCCATGTGTTTTCTCTTTGACTAAGAGGATTTATTTTATCTTTGGCAAAATGCATGAGCTCTGGTGGAGTGGGGGAGCAGGGAGAGGGGCACAGGTCTAGATTTGATTTGAAATTTTTTATGAAATGCACAAAGCTTCAGTAAATATTGAAAAAAAGGATGAGCTAATGGCAAAAAAAGAGAAAACTATAAGCTAGAGACTCAGTATTAGTTCTCAAATGAAGAGTAGAGCCTGGAAGCTTAAAAATTGACTCAAGGTCATACATTCACCTGGGTAGCAGAGGTAAAACTTGAACTTCAGAAAAGCTTATGCATCTGCTATTAATCACTTTCATAGGAAAGAATGACTGCACACTCAAGATGTTCAAATACAGTGCCATACAAAGTATTAGAAAAACTGTTTTTTCATACAATTTCTCTTAAAGTTGCTTCCCAGAATTTCTCCTCCAGATGATGAAGTCATAAACCTATGGCTACTGTCAATATATTTACTGTCACTTCCTAGAATGTCTGAGCACTACTTTCAAGAGGTAATTTCCATGATAATAAGATTTGAAAAACTTAGAAACATGATGGCTTAGAATGAATATATAGTAAAGTTACAAAGGAAAAATCTTTTGACCTTTTATTCTAGATAGATGGGATCAAAACAACTCACTATGGCTTCATGATCAAAATCAAGGAAATTGTAGAAAGCAGCCTTGTTAAGGTTGTCATGACTACATTCTGCCAAATTCAAGCAGACTGAAGAAAAAGGAAGGAGGAATAAGTATGCCCCAAAGTAGAATTTTATTAAAGATTACCCAAAGAACTCTGTCAGGATTTTCATCTACTCAAGTACCAGAGAGTCATTACTATGACAATTACTCATGGCCTGATGTCTCAGTATTTGCCCTGGTTACCTCAACTGAAGTTGTCTAGGATTTTTTACAGGGAAAACTGGCAGACTCCAACTCTTGTCCTCTTTCTCACCTTCTTCCTTTCCTTCTTTTTGCTATTACCTGCTTTTTCCTCATACCATTACAAGCTTTTTGAATGAGTATTTCACTCCTTAGCCCAAACTGGCCTGCAGTTTACTATATATACCCTGCTGACGACAACCTTCTTCCAATGCTACTGCCTCAGCTTTCCAAGTACTGGAATTACAGAAATGAGCCACCACACATAGCCTGTATCTGTCTTAAATATCTGCTTTATTTTTCCTACTGTGAAAATATGAACTAATATTAAATAATATGAACTAAAGAGGAAGCGTAAAGATGCTGAACTCCATAATGAATTCCATATGGTCTGGAATGTGCTCTAGTTTGTCTTCCATTGCTGTGACAAAACACTCTGACCAACACCAACTTGGGGAGGAAAGGGTTTATTCAGCTTACATCTCCTGGGTCACAGTTCATCACCCAGGGAGCCCAAGGCAGGAACCCAGGGCAGGAACCTGGAGGCAGGAGCTGAAGCACAGGCCATGGAGGAATGCTGTTCACTGGCTTGCTTCCCTGGCCCATGCCCAGCCTGCCCTATTATACCATACATAACAACCTGCCCAGCGTGGCACCACCCATA
This sequence comes from Rhizomys pruinosus, assembly GCA_009823505.1. Lineage (NCBI taxonomy): Eukaryota > Metazoa > Chordata > Mammalia > Rodentia > Spalacidae > Rhizomys > Rhizomys pruinosus. The sequence continues at coordinate 6,172,950 of VZQC01010467.1, read as the reverse complement.
GTGGGCGGGCCCTCCCACATTGCCCAATTGAGGCTCCCTCCACCCAGGTGTGTCAAGTTGACACTAAAGCTATCCAGCACAGTATGCATTCCTCTTTCAAGAAACCAAAAGTATTTGACTCTTTGCTTACTAGTGGACAAAAGTTACCTTGATATTTCTTTCTTTATTCATGTGACACAGAGAACATTAAAAATTACTTCACCCTTATTTTTCCAAGCAATATCTGGTGCCCAGATGTCATGATGAATGTGTCTACACACCATACTGGACAAGAGCTGCAAGATTACTGCAGATAGCACTCAAGCACCTTCTTATCTGTTTGACCTACTGTGGCATTCAGGCAAGATTCAATTATCTGAATATTCACTATTATTTTATTTTACATAAATGTTAATCTGTGAGGAATGCAGTCATGTCCCTTCAATGGACATGATTTGTAAAAATATTTATGTAGTGCCTCGTCACCAAGTATTTGCCACTAAGTTTCATTCTTCACAGTTAATCACTCTAGAACAAGTCAGAAGAACTTTGAGACCAGCAAGAAAAGAATGCTTACAGTGTTTCACAATTGACAGACACACTACAGGTTTGAAAGTAGTTCCTTACTTTAGTTTGATTGAATGCAGATTTTCAAAGGAAGATGTATCTCTGGAAAAATAAAAATTTATTTTGAACATATGCGATTAAATTCTCACATTAATGATATAAGATTCACCAGCATGATGGGGGAGGTAACATATATAACATGGGAAATATTTATAAGTAAAAAGAAAGTTGCTATAGATTTTATAATTAGTACATGAAATTTAAAATGGCTTAATTCTGTAATATTCTTATGAGACCACTTTTACTTCAGAATCAATAACTGTAGTTTGCATACAAGATTTTTTAAACCACATAGATAGAATCATCTCTGACCCAAAAAGTTTACTTCAGATTTATATAAGATTTATTCAAGGCTTATTCTACTGCTTACAGATCAATTCTATGATATGTAACATACAGATAACTAACCAACTCTAGTGAGACAAATAGACACTAAATGTAACTAAAATTACCTTTTTATTGAAGATCAAGTTCAAAGTACTTTTAATTAAAATTTAATGTAAAGCCATTACAAATAAGCAAAACAGCATTCTGCATGGGGTGTAGAAAGCAATACATACTTATAGACCTTTAACTCAATAGACATAAATCATATACAAATACATGTGCTTGAGACACTAGGTATAGAGTTTGACATCTGGCATCTGGATATTGTATAGGAAAGTCAAACACAATTGCATGCAGGCAAAATAGGTCTGCTATTATGTGTACCACAAACATAGTTTGAATACATTTATTTCAGGTAAGAAATGATAAATTTTTTCCTAGAAGTAGTTTTCCTAAAGGAAAGAATTAAAATCAATAGGTGTTTAATTTCTCGTGGGAAATGCTTTTAAAACTACAGGGTCAGCTCAGAGGATTAGGTCAGTCAAATATAAAAGAGTATCAACTCCTGGAGCGAAGGTTGGAAAACCCTATTAAATAGAATGGTCGTTAGGTTCCCTGAATCTAAATTAGAGATGGAACAGATGCACAAACTAAGACTAGCAGTAAATTAAATAAAAAGCAAATTCTTGCATTTAAGAAAGAACTATTCTAAAAAGGATACTCAGTTATCTAATGCCTGACAAGTGTCACTCATTTTCACTTGCTTTAGATGGATGCCTTACAGGTTACAGATACTTCTACTCCTCAGAGAATTTTCAGAAGACATGTGGACTCCTAAATCTTGTGACTCTCCCCCCTACCATTAAAATAACAGAAGACAATAAAATTTAGACCTTAGCAATGCTACACTGAAAGGAATAATTGATTCTGAACTACATTTGTTAAATTTGCCTCCCAATCTTTGGTGACTCTTCCATTGTTTGATTTTTTTTCCCCTTCAGCAAGGTTCTTTGCGTGCACACCATTAATATTCAAACACAAGAACATTAATAAGCAATCCTGCATCTCAATTTGCAAATTTCAGTCTGATTTAGATTTCCAGAAGCACAATACAATTTACAGCACCTCTTTAGTGCTGGGTCACTAAATCTTTTAAAGGAAATATGGATATTATATATATATATATATATATATATATATGCTCAATTTTCAATGAAAAATTTAAAAATCATATCACTTGGATGCTTAAATCCAAGCATCAGTCTAATTTTTAAAAGCTCATGTTCATATGTAAATCCTATGCCAGAAATGGATTTTCTGATATTGTTTTGACCCTTATTTCAGTTAAGCTTTACACCTTTGTAATCCTTTGTTTCTAATTCTACTTGTTTTGCCAGGAATTTAGGAGCTTATGACATCAAAATAAACAGCCCAGAGAATTGAATAAAACTGAATAAAAAACAGTCCATTTTTGTGAGGAAAATAGTACAGTTCAGGGAGATGACCCCAATGGACTTTTCATAAAGAGGTATAATTTATCATTGAAATTATTTTAGATGTATTCATTAAAACCTAACCTAAACAAAAACCTTACTTTAAAAAAAATTTATTTATTTTTGTATGTGTATGAATGTACTGTCTGCATGTAGGTTTGTGCACCCATGTCGTGCAATGCCGCGGAGGTCAGAAGAGGGTCTCAGAGTCCCCTGGAATTGGAGTTCTCCTGGAATTGGAGTTACAGACGGTTCTTAGCCGCCATGTGGGTGCTGGGAATCAAACCCGGGTCTTCTGCAGCCCAAAACCTTACTTTTAACAAAAGACTTTAAGGCACCTAAACAAATCCTCATTATTTGAAGAGAGACTGATCCTTTTCCTTTGGCTACACCACTTAAACTTCCCTTTGTCAGAGTCTTCTGCTGCACAGCCTTCTTTGGTACTGCTTCACTTTCACTTCATTGAGGCTCAGAGGGAGAGGAACAGTACCTGCAAACAAACACGACTAAACAGGTGGAAATGACAGAACTCTGAAAGTTAAATACAGTTTGACAAAGGCTGGGTAGAAAGAAATGATAAAGTCTTGCTCTATCTTTAGGAAATATCGAGAGCAGAGTCAACGACCACACCAGTGACCTGAGGCCCCATCCTGCTGATAATGAAGAAAGAGAAGAAAGAAAGATTACTTGGAATGTAGAAGAGAAAATAATGCAGGTTTAGAACATTAGTAAGCAATCCCTCATCTCAATTTGCAAATCTCAGTCTGATTTAGATAGCAGAATTTCTCATCTTAATTTGCAAATCTCAGCCTGATTTAGATAGCAGAATTTCTCCAACTAATGAGAGAGAAGTACTTAAAACAAAATATCTGTAGTCTTTAAGGTTTCTGTAGCCATTAATGGCCAGAACACTCTGGAAGGAAAGTGGTAAATTTTTTTCCTGGTCTAATGTGATAAATTTTAGCATGTAGAAACAATCGGGTTTTTGTAAACTAATATTGAATAACTACCTTGTTTAAGAGAAAAAAAATAACATAGGTAGCATTTAAACACATCGAACTTATCAATGTTGAAAAAACTACAGGAAAAAAACACAATCATCATATTCCTCTCTCTCTCTCTCAATCTCTCTCTCTCTCTTTCTCTTTTTCAATCTCTCTTTCCTTCTGTCTTCTCATTGCTATTGTCAAAACTGCCTGTAATTTCATGCAGATGAGATATTGATCTGTTGCCTATGTTCTCAGAGTAGCCAAAGGGGAATCACATTACCAGCAGCAAACTCCATCAATCTTAGTCCCCTTAATAACCTCACTTAAACCATCTCCCTTGGCATTAGCTTATATTGCACCCATGGCTGGCATCCAGACCTCAAAAAGAAAAAGGTTCATTTTGAAGGCAAGGTTTGGGATCAGCATAGATAATTTAAACGAGAGGCCTCTGACTTTCTCTAGAACAATGGGATTTATTAAATTAGCTAATTTAATATAACCCAATTAATTTTTTTCAAATCTATAAAACTCATGCCAAGGATGTGTTAGTTTTCTTGTAAACAAAGTATTATGTCTTTAATACTGAAACTGAGTTCTTAGTAGTGAAGCATGAAATTGTGCTCAGAACACAAGGACATGTAATTTCATCCTCACATATTTGTTTGTATTATCTCCCTCCATTTATGGAAACAGTAAAAAAAAGTTACTTTGAGATAAAATTAGGAAGAGAGGAGAGTTGGAAACCAGACAAATAGGTAATTAAGCAAGAATAAGAGAATCGTCTACTATTGTTATCACTGAGAATCTTTCATTCTTGCTTCTGATGAACCTGTGCTTGTGTCATGAAGTCCTCTCAAGTATTCTGCTTTAATACTGGCACCCTGGACAGATAAGGGTATAATGGATAGATGCAGCAAGCATAAAAATCATTTCCCTGGGGCTGGAGAGATGATGGCCTGGTGGTTAAGATTATCTACTGCTCTTGCAGAGGACCTGGGTTTGATCCCCATCACCCACCTGGCAGCTGAGAACCGTCTTTAACTCCAGTTCCAGGGGAATCTGACACTCTCTTCTGATCTCTGTGGCATTGCAGGACATGAGTGCACATACCTACATGCAGACAGCACATTCATACACATAAAAAATAAACTTAAAAAAATTCATTTCTCTATGTTTCTCTTTTTTGATAAGAATGCCACCAACTCATAAATATTCCCATGGAAACAAATGTTATGATGTCCAGTCCCACTTATACTCTCATACAAACAGGTAATACTGTGTTTATTCTCTCCAAGAGTACATAGTTGAATTCACATCCCCCTTGCCACAGTTAAATGTAAAATAGGAGTTCTCTGCAAAGATCTGCTGGTGTTGCTGAGGTTAGGTGCAGAGCAGAATGTATAACAAAGTCCATAATGCAGGTGCTAGTAATTTGTAGAACATTATTTGTGTCAAGACCAGGTAAAATGGATAAATAGGGAAAGGTGCCTTCCAACAAGCCTGTTGACTTGAGTTCAATGCCCAGGACCCACACTGAAGGAGAGAGCCTATTTACACAAGTTGCCATCTGACCTCACACATCTGAAAGTTGATAAAGGCATTCCATAGAACATCAAATTACAAAAACTTAAATGACTACATCCCTGTGTTCAGTTGAGTGTAGGAAACACTGCCTTCTATATATCTAAACATAGTAGTATTGTATAAATGAAAAATACATTTTCATCAGCTGAAGAAAAATGGCTCAGCAAGTCAGAGCACACACTGCACTTACAAATGACCTCAGTTTTGTCTCCTGCCCTCATTTCAGGTGGCTCACAATCCTCTGTAAATTGAGCTCCCTGGAATTTGATGCCCTTTTTTGCCTGGTCTGTTATTTTACACATATATAAACTCACACATGGACACACACACACACACACACACACACACACACACACACACAAACATAAACACAGAGGAGAGCCCACTACATCCATTTTCCTAAACCAATATACTATTTTAATCACATTCTGTACCAGATGAAGATATTTATAGAATTTCATGGCTGCCCAATATACAGAGAATAATGACTATGAGGTGCTCAAAACCACTTGATATATTTACATTTCACCTAAGACTTGGAAAACATGAAAGAGGGTCCTGAATGATTTTAAGAGCCAGAGAACAACACATCTGCAGCAAGACAGTGCCTTCTAAAAATAACGAGTGTGATGAACCCATAAAATCTCAATAATATGGCTGCCTAAAAGGCATTTGAATAATGACAACACAAGTGGATGGTCCAACATGGATGGGGGAAATTTCAAAAGCCTTTAATCTAGATGAAAATTTATAGACAATCAATGGCGGATGAGTGAGAATCAATTTTCTTTAGCCATAAGCTCCCTCATAGGTTATCCGACCCCAGGTGAACATCCCTAAACACATGCAGACATAAGCATCACTAAATGGACTCAGTAGATGGTGTGTCTGTGTGTGTATACAAGTAAAGATGAAAAGGGAACTGGAGAGAGGGATCAGAAGGGTGGAAATGATGTAACTCTAGTACTCATATATAAAATCCATAAAAATAAAATTCTAAATTAAAAAATAAATAAAATTGAAATCTTGAAAGAGATAAGTACTTGAAATTTTACAACTTTATTTAGACTGCATTAAATGTTATAAGTAGCTATGGAAAATTATGCTATGTTTTTGTATTGTTCTATGGTTTATTTCTTTTAAAATTTGGTTAAATCATGCTTCCTTAGAAGCAAAATAGTATACATGTTTCCATGTATGAATTGCTATTTTATTCAGATTTATAAGTTAGAGCAAATATTGATTAAATTATATATATTCCATAGGTCAAAAATAATTTTTATGACAATACATTAAATTTTTGCCTTATGGTGTGTATATGTGTATACATGTGTGTGTTTTATGTTTGTGCATGAGTGTGTATATTTCTGTATATATTTGTGTGGTGGGTGAATGTGAGTGTCCAGATGCATGTAGACCCAGGAAGATTCTTTGATACAAGCCTCTTGCATTAGATTGGAGGTGATAAAATCTTTGAAGGGAATTTAGACAAGGGGCTTTTCCAAGCTGGTGGCTCCCAAGGAAGAGGGTGCATTCTGGTAAACTAAGGCCAAAGTCTGGGAGGGGGACTTAGGAGCCCCCAAGAGCGTTGGGAAGCATCGGAGGTGGTCCAAGGGGATTTGGATCCTTAGGGACTACATTTTGGCCCTGTAGACATTGCCTGAGGGTGTCAGTAGACAACAGGGAAAGCCTGGTGTCAGCTGAGCCTTTTTCCTACTGAACCCAGATATAGACCTTGGTGTCTGGCCCTAGAGGATCAGCTGGTACAGTGGTTCCTGAGTACATCTCACTGGGTAGATGATAGGGGTTCACCCAAACTGGATGTGGGTGACTACAGCTGGATTGCAGTGAAAGCATTATGACTTTGCAGGTCACTGGATCTGGAATGCCTTGAGTGAGGGTTTCACAGGCCTGGACGGTTTGGGATGCTTGGGTCTTGCATGGCAAGCTGTTTGTTGATTGGGTGAGGGATGTTGGTCTGTACAATGTCAGGATAGAGTTGAAATTTTGGAGTCAAAAGTTTACATGAAGGATGCTTGTACTCACAAATTATCACTTATTGTTAAAAAAATGAAAACAAAACAAAACAAAAAAGCAGAGAAAGATGCAGAAAACTAACGGCAGAATGCATGATCTGGGATGGGTAGGGGTGGGGTGGGGGGAAGGGAAGGGGATATATATATGCCTGAACTGAATTGAAAAATGATGTATGAAATACACAAAGCATCAAAAAAAAAATTAAATAGCAACACCTGCAAAAAAAAAAAAAAGTGTCCACAACTGTACGTCAATTAAGAAGTCAACAAACACATGAAGAATATAACCAACGTCAGTGTCAGTTCAATAAACACCTAAGCTTCACATTAGAACCACTCCAAACAGAAAGTACAGAAATGCCAAAAGCTCAACTAAAGAAAGACTCAGGTGGATATCCACCAAATACCAATACTCCTATTCAAGTACCCTCTAATGTAGACCTCTTGGATATAACTCAAGATACAGATCTCAAAAAGAACATTTTGAAGGAACAGTATATTTAAAAATAAGATTGACCTGAGAAGGACTTTTATCATGGAAAATTTAGATATTACCAGGATTTTTATGTGAGTGCTGGGAATTCAACTCTGGACCTCACAGATGTCAGGAGCACAGCAAGTGCTCATACACATTAGGCCATCTTTCAGCCCCAACCATGAATATTTTTAAGTTGTTCCTCATTCTTTCCTTAACATATGAACAAAAGTTATGATAATTTTTCAAAGCTTCTAGGGCTGGAGAGATGGCCTAGCGGTTAAGAGCACCGACCGCTCTTACAGAGGACCCGGGTTCGATCCCCAGCACCCAAATGGCAGCCGAGAACCATCTGAAACTGCAATTCCAGGAGAACTCCAGTTCCAGGGGAATCCGACACCTTCTTCTGACCTCCTTGGCATTGCACGACACGGGTGCACAAACTTGCATGCAGACAGTACATTCATACACATACAGAAATAAATAAAATTAATAAAAAAATTAAAAACTTCTATAGTAAGAACATTAAAAGACATTCCTTCCTTCTTAAGTATGCTATATACAGAAGTAGGTCTGTAAAATAAGAATGGGAAATATAAGCTTCTAAATACTTTCTATGTCCAGTATACATTATCTCTTACCTGACAAACACATGCATGTTGATTTGCATATGTATGTATGTGGTTGATGTGAATAGGAATAAGCGCATGCTTACTTTATGTGACACTAACATTTTGTGTAAAATCTAAATCTTTTAGCACTGCATCCTATTACCTCACAATTTCCCATATTAAAAGTTCCTCTTAAAAAAAATCCTCTTGTCTTTTCTATGGTCTATTCAAATGTAGTGATACTTCAAAGACTTTATCACCTCCATTCTATTACATGAAGCTTGTGCCAAAGGTTCAGTGCTGATCTCTAACTTCCATTGAATGTTATAAGCTACATTAAGACTTTATTAGTTTGAAAATACTTTATTATTTGAAAACCTCATTTAGGTTACATGTTGCCTTATTAGTTACATACATTATGTTTAGAACCATAATTAGCACATATTTATTAGACTTCATATGAACTTGCTATACTACATGTAGTAATTTGTGACCACCTTTTATCATTTAGCAATTCATATCTGAGAACAAATGAAATGTGTCTTATTTAATAAACTTTACAAGCTAGTGTCTGATATAGCCTGGTCTACAAGGTGAGTTCCAGGACAGCTGGGGCTACACGGAGACCCTATCTTGAAAGGACCAAAAAAATTGCATAATGAAATATAATTTCATTTCCACAATTACATCATGCATTTAACTTCCTGCTATGCTGTGCTTCTATCAGATCAATGATAAAATGTTTAGAGATGCATATACAGACAAATACAAGTAAAACATGTAATAGAAGAGCTAGCATGCCAATATATTGAGCCACTGTAGCTCTTTAGTTAGGGTTTGCTTAGAGTCAGGATCTACAGAAATTGTACTGTGAAGCTGGCTAAGCTTAAGCAGCTGATGTTTCACTTAGTTCTAATGATGGTATGGCCTTCCAGAACGATCTTGCATTGATACTCTGAGACTTTTGTTTTTATCTTCACATCAATCTTTATTTGATTCAGGTAGCCCTGGGAAGAGAAGCTGACCTTGTGACAAGCAACTCCTTTTTTTTTTTTTTTTTTTTTTTTTTTTTTTTTT
>VZQC01010467.1:6106432-6163033 GCA_009823505.1 Rhizomys pruinosus | reverse complement strand
GTCTATGACAGACTGTTTCAGGAGGGAAACAGCAGAATAACTCCCAGAGTTGGATGAATAAATCATCCAAGCCTGATGTGGAATCCAGTGGGAGCAGGTGGCCGGAAGGGGCTCATCACAGCACTCTTTTTTTTTGTCTATGACAGACTGTTTCAGGAGGGAAACAGCAGAATAACTCCCAGAGTTGGATGAATAAATCATCCAAGCCTGATGTGGAATCCAGTGGGAGCAGGTGGCCGGAAGGGGCTCATCACAGCACTCACTTCACCTATTATTATCTTTGCTGCTATCCAAATAAAAGTGAATCATGTTGTGATCTGTTTTATTTTACTAACTCTAAATTCTATAAGGATTTTAGAGGCAATTGTGAATGTTGCAATTTTCTTTCCCTCTCTTTATACCCCTTTCATTTAGCTCTGATTTGCTTTGTTTGCTCTTTCCACAAATGTTAGACAAATGTAAAAAAAAAAAATCAGGCATATTTTATCTGGACTATGTCTACTGTATGTTTACCCAGCAGGGACCTTTTGTTTTGGGTACCATTTAGAATATCGTTGTTTCCAGTTATCATAAAAATCATAGTTTGTGGGAAAATTTCTAAGGAATTTGTACTTTGCATGTGAAGAAATGCTCCTAATTTCAATGAGACCAAAGTCAAGATTGTCCATCTAAGGAAGTTCACTTTTTAGAGAAATTTAAAAAAAATTCAGTAGTCTTATTAATAAAAGTTACAAATCTCTTAAAATAGTGTTATAATGTTCCTTTCTGAAATACAAAGCAGTTATATAATTACTTTTTAAATTTGGAGATAAACATCTATAACTTATTTTAATGAGTAGGAAACATTAGTGTTGATTAAGGATTTTATTAGCTATATTTAAATTTATATGGCATAGCTTATAACAGTATTCTGATATATAGCTGCTATTCAAACTAGGAATAGAAACATATGAACAATGTAATGTGGTATTCAGGAATTTTCTTAGTGTTTCTTGTCTATAATTTTAGAATATTATTCTTCTCTCCATAAAACCATTAAAAATACAACTAAACACACATGTTTATCAATATTTTCATATGGACTCAGCTAATAGTTGAAATCATGTTGATTAAAAAAGGCTACCAAAGTTTCACGTTTTAAAATACATTCAAACACCAGGCATAGTGATGCACACCTTTAATCCTAGCATTTGGGAGGTAGAGGCAGGTGGATCTCTGTGGGGGCAAGGCCAGCCTTGTCTACAGGGTGAGTTCCAGGACAGCTGGGGTTACAGGGAGACCCTATCTTGAAAGGACCAAAAATAAATAAATAAATAAAAAACATTCAAGATTTCAGCATGTCTTTATTTTTACAATTAAAACAATGAATAAATCTAATTTGTTCTGTCTTATTTACATATTTTACTATTTTTTTATTTATATATATTTTTTATCAAATCTAGACCCGTGTCCCCCACCCTATCCCCCCACCCCTCCAGAGTTCATGCATTCTGCCAAACATGCTTTACATCTCTTTCTCAGACTTTCTCAATATTCTCCATATGGAAGTTGACTCTTTTGAGCAGAAGTTCACTGTTTCAGTCAGTTCTCTGATGCAGTCCTTTCTGTTGCTGTTGTTGTTGTTGTTGTTGTTGTTTCCAATATGCATCACTCCCAGCTGCTTTGGACAAAAGTTCAAGGGGCTGTGCACAAGAGATACTTACAAGGAGGTAATTGGCACTAGCATCCACAGATGAGGGATACCATTCGTCACTTGTTATTCTGGGACTGTGTTACTTCACTCAGGATGATGTCCTCTAGCTCCAGACATTTTCCTGCAAAGCTCATGATGTCATCTTTCTTTACTGCTTCATAGAACTCCATTGTGTAGATGTACCCCATTTTCTCTATCCACTCATCAGTTGAGGGGCATTTGAGTTGGTTCCAGCTCCTTGCTATTGTGGAAAAAGCTGAAATAAACATGGCCGTGCATGTGTCTCTGCAGTGGGGTGAGTCTTTGAGCATACATGCCTAAGATTGGTATGGATGGGTCAGGTGGCAAGTTCATTCCAAATCTTCCAAGGGTTCTCCACACTCCTTTCCATAGTGGCTGCATGAGTTGACATTCCACAAGCAGTGGATGAGTGTTCCCCTTTCTCCACAACCTCTCCAGCACTTGGTATCATTTGTTTTCTTGATCCTACCCAGTCTTATTGGAGTAAAATGATATCTTAAAGTCGTTTTGATTTGCATTTTTTAATGATTAGTGATGTTGAACACTTCTTAAGGTGTTTCTCAGTCATCTCTAATTCCTCAATTATGAAGTCTCTGTTCAGCTCTTTGCTCCATCTATTGAGCGTGTCATTTGTTTTCTTCTTTGTTTTTTGAGTAGTTTATATATTCTGGAAATCAATTCTTTGTCAGATGTTTCTGTGGTGAAGGTTTCCTCCCACTCTGTGGGATTTCTCTTCATTTCCATGCTTGTTTCTTTTGATGTACAGAAGCTTTTGAGTTTAATGAGGTCCCATTTGTCAATTGTTGACCTTAATACTTGCACAGCAGCTGTCTGACTTTGGAACTCTTTTCCTATGCCTATGTCTTGTAGTCTGCTGCCAACTTTTTCTTCTATCACCTTCAGAATTTGTGGTTTCACGTTGAGGTCTTTGATCCATCTGGAGTTGACTTTTGTACAGGGCGAGAGGTAGGGGTTTAATTTCATTCTTCTACAAGTGGTGATCCAGTTTTGCCAACACCACTTGCTGAAGATGCTGTCTTTTCTCCATTGTGTCTTCTTGACCTCCTTGTCAAATATGAGATGGCTGAAATTGTATGTGGTCAGGTTTGGATCTTTGGTTTTGTTCCATTGGTCAACAGATCTGTTTTTTTGCCAGTACCAGGCTGTTTTTATGACTATAGCCCTGTAATAAAAGTCTGGTACAGAGATTCCCCCTGTGTAGCTCTTTTTGCACAGGGTTGTTTTGGCTATTCAGTCTCTTGTTTTTCCAAATGAATTTAAGGAACTTTTGTTTTCAAGCCTGTGAAGAAACTCTTGGGGATTTTGATTGGGATTGAGTTAAATCTATATAAGAGCTTTGGTAGAATGAACATTTTTACAATGTTAATTTTCCCAATCCATGAGCGTGCGAGGTTTTTCCATCTTCTGATGTCTTCTTCAATTTCTTTCTTTTTAAACCTTTAAAGGTTTAAAATTTTTGTTGTAGAGATCTTTGGTGTCTTTGGTTAGGTTTGTTCCTAGGTATTTTATTGTTTTTGAGGCTATTGTGAGTGGGAAGGTCCCTTTGAATTATTTCCCCAGTAGCTTGTTCTTGGTGTAAAGAAAGGCCATTGATTTTTTTTTTTTTTGGTTAATTTTGTATCCTGCCACTTTGCTGAAGCTGTTTAATCGTTTCTAGATTTTTCTGGTAGAGTTTTTAGCATCCCTTAAGTAAACAATCAATCATCAGCAAATACGGGATAACTTGGCTTCCTCTTTTTCTAATTAGTATCCTTTAATTTCTTTTCTTGCCTTATTCGCTAGCAAGTGTTCCAAGCACTGGTATATGAAAGGAGTGGTGACAGGGGCAGCCTTGCTGAGTTCCTACCTTTAAGGGAATGTTCTGTCATTTCCATTTAGGATGATATTGGCTGTGGGTTTCCTGTATGATGGCTTTGATTTACATTGAGGAATGATCCCTCCAATCAATTCCTTCCTAGACTTAAGCAGGTGAAGGGATGCTGGAATGTTTGTCAAAGGCTTTTTTCAGCAAACTTGAGATGATAGGTGTGATTTTTGTCTTTCAATTCCAATTTATGTGTTTGATTATGTTGATCGATTTTCGAATGTTGACCATCCCTGCATGTCTGGTATGAATCCAATTTGGGCATGATGGATAATCTTCTTGATGTGTGTCTGTTGATTTGCCATATCCTGTTTAGAATTTTGGCAGCTGTGTTCATTAGGGTGATGGGTCTATAATTCTCCTTTTTAGTTGTATCTTTGCCTGGTTTTGGTAATAGTGTGATGCTGGCTTCACAGAAGGATTTCGGGAGAATTCCCTCCGATTGTATCCTTCTAAACATTTTCAGTACTAATGGTTTAGTTCTTTTTGAAATGTTTTATGTAATTCTGCTGTGACAACGATCTGGCGCTGGCTTTTTTTAATTGGGAGGTTTCTTATTACATTTCAATTTCTTCTGTATTTTTGGTTTCAAGCTGGTCAATCTCTTCTTGCTTGAGCGTGGTGATTTCCCAGGATTTCAGTATATCATCCATTTCTTTAGATGGAAACTTTGTAGAGATATAGGTTTTGAATTATTCCTATGATTTTTGGCATTCTTTTCCTTGTCTATTGTGATATTTCCTTTTATTATGGATTGGTATCTAATTGGAGTTGCTTCTTTCTTCTCTTTGCCGTTTAACTGGGCTACCAGGTCTGTCTATTTGTTTATTCTTCTAAAGAACCAACTTTTTGGATTCATTGATTTTTTTGTATTGTTTTCTTTTGTTCTATTTCATTGATTTCTGCTCTGATTTTTGTTATTTCCTTCCTGTCTGTTGCATTTAGGGTTCATCTGTTGTTGCCTCTCAAGTGCTTTTAGCTGCAGTGTTAGATCATTCACTTGTGCTCTTTCTGTTTGTTTGTTTTTGTTTGTTTGTTTGTTTGTTTTTTAATGTAGGCACCCAGGGCTATAAATTTCCTTCGTAGGACTGCTTTAAGGTATCACATAGGTTTTGTTGTGTTGTATTGTCATTGTCATTCAGTTCCAGGAATGCTTTTATTTCTTTATCTCTTCCTTGACCCATTCATTATTCAAGAGTGAATTGTTTAGTCTCCATGTGTTCTTGTGGGCAGTAGGACTTATCCAATTGTTGATGTTGAGGTTTATTGCACTGTGGTCTGATATAATTCATGAATCTGTGTCCCAATATGTGGTAGATTTTGGAGAATGTTCCATAGGATGCTGAGTAGAAAGTGTATTCTCTGGTATTAGGGTGGAATATTCTGTAGAGATCTATGAGCTCCATTTGGTGTATCATATCGCTCAGTTCAGATGTCTCTCTGTTTATTCTTTTTCCTGTTGACCTGTCCAGAGGACTCAGTGGGGTAAAGAAGTCCGCTACTATGAGTGTACTAGGGTTAGTGTGTGACTTGTTGTCCTGGAAAATTGTTTTTATAAAGTTTGGTGCCACCAGAGTTTGGGGCATATATACTCATAATTGTGAAATCTTTGGTGAATTGTTCCTTTGATAAAAATGTAATGGCCTTCCTTGTCTCTTCAGATTTCTTTTCTTTGAAGTCTCTTTTGTCTGATATTAAATAGACAACACCGTGTTTCTTTGGCTTACCATTGCCTGGAAATATTTTTCCTCCTTTCACTTTAAGGTTGTTTCCTGTCCTTGAAGTAAGATGTGTTTCTTGTAGACATTATCAATGGATTCTGTTTCCTAATCCAACTCCCATTGTATGTCTTTTGATTGGGGAATTTAGTCCATTAATATTTAAGGTTATGACTGATAGGTTTGTGTCGATTCCTTTTGCCTTATTATCCATTCGTGGTTTGGGTTTAGATTTCTACTTCTGCAGTTATGCTTTTATTGATTTCTCTTTCTAGGTGCCTGGGGATGGTTGCTCCTTTCTTCTGTCCTTTGAATTGCTTCAAGTATTCTCTGAAGGATTGGTTTTCCGGACGTGTACTCTTTCAGATTGTTTATGTCATGGAAGGCTTTTCTCTCTCCTTCAATTATAATTGACATTTTTGCTGGGTATCGTTACCTGGGTTGGCCTCTATCATCCTTTAACACTGGGGATGCTTTGCTCCAGGTTCTTCTTGCTTTCATGGTTTGCTTTGAGATGTCAGTTGTAATTCTGATAGGTTTCCCCTTATAGGTCACTTGTCATTTTTATCCTGTGGCTTGTAGGATTTTGTCTTTGTTTTGGGTGTCTAGCATTTTAACTATGATGTGGCATGGGGAATTTCTTTTCTAATCTTGTCTGTTTGGAGTTCTATGTGCTTCTTGCATTTGTATTGTTTTTCTTTTTTAGTTTGGGGAAGTTTTCACCTATTATTCTGTTGAAGATCTGATCAATACCATTCTTTGGGATTCTTCTCCTTATACTCCTATGATGTGGAGGTTTGATATTTTCTACTGTCCCAGTTCCTGGTTGATCCACTTTCGTGTATTTTTTAATTTTTCATAATCTTTACTTGAGGTTTTTATTTGTTCTGTGTTATCTTCCAGGTCTGATATTCTTTGTTCTGCTTCTCCATTCTGCTTCTGAGGCTTTTTCCATTTCTTTCCTCTTGATTAGATGAGTGTGTGATTTCTTTCTTCATTTCCTCTTCTGATTTTTTAGTATTCTACCTTCTTTTTGGAGCTTCTCAATCTCTTTCCTGTAGCTCTTTGCTTCACTGGTGGTTTCCTTATCTTTTCAGCATGGGATCTTTTCAGTGTTTCTACTTCTTTCTGGGAGTTCATCTCTCTCTCTCCTCTAGTTCTTTCTTGAGTTTCATTCTCATTTTTAGTTTCTTTGATTTGCTCTTATATCTTGTAGTTCTTTAAGTATGTTCCCAATTTTGTTTCTGATATCTGTGTCCTGGGCCATCCCCAGGGGTTCCCACTGTACGAATCTTCTGTAGGTTTGGTAGAGCTTGGTGCAGGATTATCCTTCCCCTTTCTCATGTTGTCTCTTCGTGTTCCTGGCATATGGGCTTCTCCTCTCCTGTATTCCAATGTGAGTCCTAAATAACTCTTCACTGTGTTGAAGGCTTGGTTTGCTTGCCTCCTTCAGATGCCTTCCTAATCCCGGTTGGGGGGGTGCTCTTTAGCCAGAGCCAGGTACCTGTGCTTCAGCTGGTCTCTGGAGATCTCAGATCTCAAGATTTACACAATACCTTTTATACCAGCTGGGAGGATAACTTTGCCCCCACAGCCACAAAAGCCATTTAAACCAAAAACAACTGGATTAACGGATTAACTAGATTATTTCTAGCAAGAATCAGCCTTGCTGAAGCACCCAGCTCCTATGTACCTACCTGTGCTTGGGAGATGTCACACTTCAAGACTCACACAACCCTGCCTTTTATACCAGCTGGGAGGATAACTCCACCCCCACAGCCACAAAAGCCAATTAAGCCAAAGACAACTGGATTAACAGATTAACTAGATTTAAGTCTAACAAGAATCAGCCTTGCTGAAGCACCCAGCTCCTACCTACCTACCTGAGCTTGCTTAGGCTGGTCTTGGGAGATCTCAGATCTCAAAACTCACACAACCCTGCCTTTTTTAAATTTTATTTTATTTATTTATTTATTTATTTATTTATTTATTTTTTAGCATGAAGGCTTTTTTTATTAATTTTATTTATTTCTGTATGTGTATGAATGTACTGTCTGCATGCAAGTTTGTGCACCCGTGTCGTGCAACGCCGCGGAGGTCAGAAGAGGGTATCGGATTCCCCTGGAACTGGAGTTCTCCTGGAATTGGAGTTTCAGACGGTTCTTAGCCGCCATGTGGGTGCTGGGGATCGAACCGGCGTCCTCTGTAAGAGCGGTCGGCGCTCTTAACCGCTAGGCTATCTCTCCAGCCCTATTTATTTATTTATTTTTATGTGTATGAATGTACTGACTGCATGTAGGTCTGTGCACCCATGTCATGCAATGTCGCCAAGGTCAGAAGAGGGTGTCGGATTCCCCTGGAACTGGAGTTCTCCTGGATTTGGAGTTACAGATGGTTCTCATCCGCCGTGTGGGTGCTGAGGATCGAACCTGGGTCCTCTGCAAGAGCAGTCGGTGCTGTTAACCACTAGACCATCCCTCCAGCCCCACAACTCTGCCTTTTATTCCAGCTGGGAGGATAACTCTACCCCCACATCCACAAAAGCCAATTAAGACAAATATAAGTGGATCAATGGATTAACTAGATTAAGTCAAAGGAGAATAGGCCTTGCTGAAGCACCCAGCTCCTCCCTACCTACCTGTGCTTGCTTTGGCTGGTCTTTGGAGATCTCAGATCTCAAGACTTACACAACCCTACCTTTTATACCAGCTGGGAGGATAACTCCACCCCACAGCCACAAAAGCCAATTAAGCCAAAGACAACTGGATTAACGGATTAACTAGATTAAGTGTAACAAGAATCAGCCTTGCTGAAGCACCCAGCTCCTACCTACTTAACTGCACTTCCTTCAGCTGGTCTCGGGAGATCTCAGATCCCTATTTACATATTTTAAATGGATTAATATATGTTAACAAGCAGAGTGAAAAATCAAGCTATTTTCTGCCTGCTCTAGATCCTTTCTGCAAGCCATCACTCCAAAAATAGTCATCATAAAGTTAGGTTTATAGAATTAAATGTACCTTTACAAAAATATTGCCTAAAGTTTAATGAAGGGATGTTCTTTACAGAAACAATGATATTAGAGAAAAGTCTCTACTGTGACATCTCAGGTTAATAACATTAATTCTATTTGGCAATTATTTCTTGGTCTGTAAAATGAAAGCAATATCCACTTTGCCAACCTTACTTGTTAATTTTTTTAAGTAAATGTTGCCTATGAAAGATTTCTCTCATTTCCTGTTGCTGAAACTTTATAGCTTCTGATTTTAGTGGTGGCATAGACTATTAATTCACATATAAAATCTATGTAAGTTTTTGCTTTATCAGCTTAAATGATATTGAGTCTCAATTATTTCTGAACAATCAAAAATTCTTTGTACTTCTCCATATGAACAAATGCAAGAATGATGTATTTTTTGTGTCAGGAATTGAAAAAAAAAATTCATGATTATCTTTTGATTATACAAAGCTGAAAAACTGAAGGGTTTATGTAGGCAACAAACTCTACAAGATTATGATTACAAATATGCCTAAATGTTTGATGTATGGTCATAAAAATTGCCCTTTTATGTGTATTTTATAAATAAAGGAATCTTCCACACTTTAAAATAGATGAATGAGATAACACATTGTTTAAACACAAAGGCGCTTTGCTAGAGAAAGAACATTCTATTAACTAACAATCAACATGTTCTGCCTTGCTACCTTGGTGAACCCCATGTTCTATCTCTCATAAACCCATCAAATCAACAAATCTCATATTGTGTTAATGCTAAGCCATTTTGGATCTCACAGAATCGTATTTTCCAGTCTTTTTTGCCTTTTAGTTTTCATA
Organism: Rhizomys pruinosus; assembly: GCA_009823505.1. Lineage (NCBI taxonomy): Eukaryota > Metazoa > Chordata > Mammalia > Rodentia > Spalacidae > Rhizomys > Rhizomys pruinosus. Next base: position 6,153,881 of record VZQC01010467.1, on the reverse strand, counting down.
CCTATATAACATTCTTTTATTTCCAGGTATTGATTTGGCATAATGAAGTTGCCCAGTCTTCATTATTTATATTTTATATTTTAAATGTCTCCATGTCATATAACAATAATGTCAGGCATTGTTTGAATTCACTTTCCCCCTTCTCTTTGCTGGTGAACATTTTAAGTAACATTTTCTACAGCAGTTCGACAGCAGGAAACTTAATAGAGATGCTGTTTCCATAACAACAAATAGGATTTGAGCAAAAACACAATGCTCAGTGGTTACTGTTCCTCACAGCAGGTAAAAGCAGTTATTCAAAATTACAAGCAGCATGACATTGAAAAAAATAAATTAAAGCAAGGAGTGCTAAGAGTTCTGTTCCATATTTAGTAAATGTTTAACTCAAATGCTTGAGGGGACAGCTATAGGATCTCACTTTTACAGCATTTCCTCTCAAATCATGAGCTAACAATGAAGACCAGACATGGACATTCATTTTTAAGACAGAGTTTTCTGAGTCAGGAAGGCACTGAGAATGTATAGTTACAATATTTGTTACATTAGCTGACCAATTATATTAGGTAAATGTTCTACTTCAGAGGTAAGATAAGTACTTGCAAACGTATTTAATTTTCTTCTTTTATTAACCATAAATACATATTTAATAAATCGATTCTCCTGAATATATTTCTATTTATTACAGATTAAAATAATAAATATAATCTGACCTGAAGGACTACAAATCTTTACAGGTTGATCCAGAGCTCCTACCTAATGTCTGATTCTATATCATGGTTTGCTGGACTTCTTTTATAGACATGTTATAACTTTAGTTCACCTGCCTAAGTGGAAAAATAAGGTTTTATTTAATAAAATATTATATTAAATAAAATTAAGCTATGCATTAAAACTATTAGAATATTTTGCTGTATGCAAGTATCACTTCATAAGATGTTTAAAACTAGATTAATATGTAGAAAATTGAAAATACCACGTTCCCAAATAAATCCCATTGCTCATCCTTCAGGAGTACTCAGAATTCTGCTCTGTGACTAATTTTAGAAGTCAGATTTGCTGCTCTATATGAGTTTTTTTTTCCATTTATAAAAAGCTGTAATTGGCTGTTTTCATGTTAAATATCTCAAAAAAACAAAATTTTCTTCCATATATTGCACATTCATTAATTAAAGATAGGACTTTTTGTCATTTCATTGTCCCATTTTGGTTAGTTATAGGAGCTTAAGTAAGTAAGTGTCTATACCAATTTTTATTTTTATGAAATTTTCATCAACTGCTTAGTGATATTTCCAAACCACTTATTTCTGGGTATTGATGCTGGATCATACATATTTGTTTGTTCTAGTAATAGCTACAATTCAGTAAGTAATTTTATGGCAGGCATTTTTAGCATATATATATATATATATATATATATATTACATCATTTATACATTAAACATCCTATTATTAGTGATGAAGAAAACATGACAAAAGTGATTAAATAATGCACTTACAAATCCCGATTGGGAATTAGAAGTAGCAGCTCAGGTGTTCTGAACTGCCATGGCTCAGTTTTGAACCTGAATTCTGCACCCCCTCATTGGTGTCTATTGTTTCCTTTTCATTTTGGGAGTCTCTCTCTCTCTCTCTCTCTCTCTCTCACTCTTTCTTTCCTCTTTCCCTCTCTCTCTCTGCCACTAAATTAATTGCAATTTAAGTATATATGGGATCATTTCATCTTTCTCTCCTGTAGCATATTTTCATTTGATTAAGGGAAACACCTAGTGTCTAACTTATCGACAATATAATAGACATCAAATAATGAATAATGAGGTTAAAATTCAAGAAGAGTACAGAAATTGCCGTTCATGTGATTCTGTTGTGGTTTGCAGAAATGTAAGACAATCTCTATAACTTCTGTTCCTTGGTATCCACATCTCTATATAGTCTCTTCAAGGCAGAGGAAACCTGTGATTCACCAATATAATATGGCTATATAAGAAAATATGCTGATTTAATTTACTTGTGCACTTTGGCAAATTTAAGTTAATCCAAAAAGGTTATTATCCTTGATCAGCTTCACCAAGTCACACATGACTTAAATCTAGATCCAGACCTGAGTGACAAAATCAAGTGTAAGAGAACCTCTCTCACTGGATTTGCAGAAAGGAAAAAAAAGTAACTGTAATGGGAGCTTCCTGTGGAAAGAGCAAATGGTCGAACACTGAGTGCAGATGCTAGATATTGAGGGTTTTTTTCCTGTAGCTATAAAGAAGGGATTCTGCCTAAAAACATGTTAGCAAGTTCTCAGAGGCCTGAAGCCCTCTGTTTCCTTGTTTATGTTCATGCATCAAGCCTGGCTCTTACAATCTTACTGTCCCCCTCTTCCTCAATGGTACCTGAGCTGTGGGCAGTCAAAATCTAGTATACTAGTCCTGCCCAGGAATAGGGACCGTACAATCTCTTATTCTCTGAAACAGCTAATTGTAGCCTTGTGTGCATCTCCTTCTGTTGTATGTTTCATTGTTGAGAATTGAGGCATGTATTAATATTCTCTCTGCCTCTGTTCCTCTCTGTTCCATGTGTAGATGTTCCACATTCGATGTGTAATTAGGGTTGAGCATCTCTCAGACAGATAGTCTGTGTTTGTGGCCAGTTGTGTCAGTCTGTAATAGCCTTGCCCATGAACTTTCAGGAAAGGTGACAGCATGCACAGCATGCACAACATCCACATTGACTCAGTCAGACAAAAACCCAGCACAGAATGGGGGAAATTGGCAACAAGCCCCAATCCTAGCAAAGGGACTATTGGCTGCTGATTTCTGCTGGGTGTGGGAGAGTTAATCTTTTCTTAACTTTTTAATTTTTATTGAGCACATTTCATACATTTCTTAATCAAATTTAGACTCATTCCCCCATCCATGCCCTCCACCCCCCCTCCAGAGTTCATGGATTCTGTCATACAGGTTAAGTTCTCTCTTGCACTTTTTTAATAACCTTTTCAATGCACAAGTTTACTGTTTTGGTCAGTTCTTTGAATAGGTTTTTCTCTCTCTTTTTTTGTTCTCTTTAATTTTATATTATTCCAAAATATACATATATACATTCCACACATAAATCAAAATTACAAAATCTGAAAATAAACTATAGGATAATTCCAAAATACATGTAGAAAATCACATTTTAACAGTAAAGTTGCATGCAGGTAAAAAGAAGTATAACTTTATATTCCTTTTGTAAGTATGAATATTGATATTCCTATATGATAGAACACACCATAGGAACATAAGGATGAATTATGAATAGTTGTAGCATGTATCAATAAAGAGAGAAAATATTACTTTACAAGATATTTTTAACTGTTAAATATAATCTTTTTTATCCAAAAGATGTCATATTTTCCCCAAGGAAGTGCCTGGACGTTCCTTCTTGGCAAACCCAAACAAATATCAATCCTACCCCTGTGCTCCACACTGGTGTCCCCCCGCCACGGTCACCCAAATGAGGTCCAGCAAGTGTGTGTCCTCTCTAAATCTTCCTGCACTGGCCTCCATGACATAGCCTGGGTAGTCCAACAATGGCAGTCTACACTCTGAAGAGGCTGAATTCCCAGTAGCCAGTCAGTCTACAAGCTGGATATCTTAGTAGTCCCCATGTGGCATTGAAGGTTTGGAGGATCCTCAAGTTTTATATCTGAAGTACAATTTCTCAGACCTTACTGATTACTTATTTCTGGTTATTCTTTTGGATGCTTAAGGCCACACAGTTATCCCAGATTAACCAAGTTTTTTGTTTTCTCAAGGCCAGTTGAGTATCTGGTCCTCAAGGGTCACTCAGGTTTGGGGGGAACCAGAAGCCCCTGGCTCCATTTGGTTTTTCAACCACCAGTTCCGTCCACTCAAGGACACAGGTCTTGCTAGACCAGGCTTAATGTCCTGCAAATGTGAGTCACCAGTCTTTCTGTGGAAGAAGGTCTTGGAGATCCACCAATGGTACTTCAGCCAGTGTCCAGACTATAAAGAGGAAAATCTGCTCATGCTTCAAAAAAGAGTTGATCTTCTTTAAAGGAGTGACTCTGGATAGGCTGACCACACTCCAGTGTATTAAATTGCACTAAAGGACATCTAAATAGAAATGGTTGACTGGATAAGAATTAACATACATGACAGAATAACAAATCTGTTATTAAGGAGAAGTAATGGGGAGAGGGGAGCACTTACATACATATAGGCAACACACTCAGACACGTAAAATCAAAACAATTAAATATTAAAAAAGAAAAATATGAACTATAAAAATGCAAGACAAAGTTGCTACCTAAAATTATCATCAAAACTCACCATTTGATATGCATAAGAATTATACTGAAAGTAAATATATTTTAATTTTCTTCTTTTTTCTTATTGGTTATGATTTGTCCCAAATCCAGGTTTTTTAAAAGCATCACTGAGTATATGCTGCATTCTTTAAAGATGTAGTGAGTTTGGGGGTCTGGAGAGATGGCCTAGTGGTTAAGAGTGCCGACCGCTCTTACAAGGGACCCGAGTTCGATCCCCAGCACCCACATGGTGGCTGAGAACAGTCCGAAACTCCAATTCCAGGAGAACTCCAGTTACAGGGGAATCTGACACCCTCTTCTGACCTCCGCAGCATTGCACGACACGGATGCACAAACCTGCATGCAGACAGTACATTCATACACATACAGAAATAAATAAAATTTTTTTTTAAATGTAGTGAGTTTGAAGGCAGTCAAAATGTGCTTGAGAAAAGAGTGAGGCTAGAGCAGCTGAGTAACAGGGTTTACCTTTATCACATTCTATACAGTGTTATATACTGATATAGTTTCCCAAATGAATCAAACACAGTCTTAGAATTACTTCATAATCAAGAAGGCTCACCTAATGGCTCACTTAGTGTAGATAAATCTAAATCTTCTGCTTTGAGAAATAGGAGAACTTTTTGTCATGTTTTTGATCAGAAGGCACTTTTTATAACCTATGTCTTTATGACACAAGAAATGTTATTTACAATGATATTGGGAAGGTAGAGTTTTTGGCATTCAGCATTAAAAGTTGTAAAAGCAAAACAGTCTGTTTTCTCTGGAGATGTCATTCTGGACTCTAGTATGTTCAGGTTGTTCCCTTTCATGGGTTGACAGCTTATCCAGGGATACCTTTTTAATCCTACTAACAAAGCACAAACAGTTAGATGTACAGGCATTTAAGCAGTACTAAATATTATGGCAAACTAAGCTGTGAACATAGACACAGATGCTTGGATGGTATGCTAATCCACAAACTGTGGTTTCTCTATAAAGGGTGACAAGTTCTTATTGTGGCTTATAATATCTCCTAACCACTGGAGGACATAAGCTTATGGCATCCGCTGTGAATTATTCCTCCAAGGAGAGAGCTAATAGCCAATTAGATTTTGGATATATATAGACACATGGCTGCCACTGTTGCACAGTATCTCCAGGCAGTTGAGGTGTAGCTGATACTGACAGAGGAGTCTTGCTTGTCTCTCAAGGAGAGCAATATTTTGCTGTATTGCTTTAGTGGTCTTTGCTAACACTCTCTGGCATTTCAGAGGCCAATTGTACATTAGCAAGTGACATTTCAAAACATATTTTCATGCTTACACCAGATCTTTGACAACAGGGACTTACCACCTTTCTCCTTGCATATATCCCACTTATAGGCAAATGGCCTTTATAATTTTAAATTTAGACACAAATTAAAATAATAAACTCAATCATTATGCATTTGAATGCATGTTCTCAATTTTGTTTTATTAATGTATTGTCTTTTATTTTTCATTCTTTTCAAAAGGTAGACAAGGGTATTAATGGCAATTTATTCATGGTTGAGCCATAGAATACCATGAGATATTTTGACACATTGCCAGAGCTCAAATGAGTTTTCAGAACCAAAATAAAAATAAATATTCTTAATTTAAAGGCAAGTGATAATATGATATAATTCATTTGATTAACCAATTCTGACAGTTTTTCATTTTGAAAAGCCACATGCTTTTCCTAAAAGCAAAACTCATGCAGTATCCTAAGGCTATCATCACTGATAAATACTCAGTACTTTTATGACAGAGTAAACTACTGTTTGTCTTGGAAATACAGCTGTGTTCACGCTCCTGAAATAAACTCAGAATGGAGGTTTCATAATTGCATAAGAGCAGAAAATAAGGCAATTAGAGTTAAAGTTGAGAAAGCTCCAAGCTTGGATGAAGTATAGTCTGACTTTCTGCAAAGAGAAGCCAAGGGAATTAAGACCTCCAGAGAACTCACTTAACCACCTTCTGAGGAAGAAAGTTGTACCTAATGGTTATAAAGAGGGAGAAGAGATTTCTTTGCTGCCATCCTCTGGATGTAGGAAGGGATTAGATTTTCTGGAAAGATAAAAATCTCTTATCATTTGCACAAATGTATTGAACACATTAATAAAGTGAAATTAACTTTGCAAGATATGTAATTGGATAAAATATGAGATGAAAATAAAACAATGGAACTAATAATTTAATTTCTGAAAAGCAGCTGATGCCTTGGCTTATATAAAACATAAATCTGAAGAAAGCTCAGAAGCAAAACAAAGAAAGCAGGCTATGAAAGTCTATTTTCAATACACACAAAATACAACAAATTTCACTTGTGTAATGGAATAATACAAACTAGAAGAGAGGTCTTAACTACTGGATCTGTTTGTTAAGTTCTTGATGATCATATATGATTTAAGATTATTGCAGTTTCCCCAATTGATGAATGTAATTACTGAGAGTAACGAAAGAGAATACTGGGCTGCTGCTTTGGGTTCTGTTGGAAAGTATTTTGGAATTAACAGATGGTGCATACATTTTGAGGTTGAGGAGGGTCAGACGGTAATGAGATTCGGGAACAAAAACAATTACAGTCTCTTAGGCCTCAAATGCAGCATAATTGTGGCTGTAGATTAGGCAGAACAATAGAGTTAGAAGTATTCAAAATGTCAGAAATGGAAAAAAAAAACTGGAGGTGGAGAGTCTGAAAGCAGATAATTCTCCTCATTCAGCCACTAGAAAATTTAGGCAATAAATATTTATTCATTCAAAATAAATGAAAGTTTGTAATTGATTATTTAGTATACAATATCCTAGCATATATAAGTCATGTATCAAACAAGAAGTGGGCATAAAAACTATTCATTTTTTAATGTGGTTATAGAAGATAATGAACCTGGAGTAACAAGACTAAAGTTTTGGTGATAGGAATAAGAATAAATCTGTCCTGAATTAAGTTACTGACTTGGAGTACTATAAAGAAGAGAAATCAGTAAGATCTATTGATTTGTCAGAACTTGAATAGGTATGAAAGAACTATCAAAATGGAATAGAAATGTTCATAGCAATAGATGAATCAATATGGGGATTCAAAGCATTCAAAATAAAGGTGAATAATTTGATGTTTTAAGACATTCAAAATAAAGAAAGGTGTTGGGCTGGAGAGATGGCCTAGCGGTTAAGGGCACCGACTGCTCTTGCAGAGGACCCAGATTCGGTCTCCAGCACCCAAATGGATGCTGAGAACCGTCTTTGACTGCAGTCCCAGGGGAATCCGACGCCCTCTTCTGACGTCTGCGGCATTGCATGACACGGGTGCACAAACCTACATGCAGACAGTACATTCATACACATACAAAAATAAGTAAAATTTAAAAAAAGAAAAAATAAAGGTGAAGAATCTGACGTTTTATTTACTGTAGTTCCTTTCTGAAATTCATTAATACTTAAGAGAATCATTCATATTTATGATCCTAGGGAATTTGAAAAACATCTGATCTGGGACAGTTGATTCTGTTCATCTTGGCTGTAAATCAACTGTGAGTAACAAGAGACTAACACTGTGGCAAAATCTTCTGGGAAGTATTTCCTCAGGGGTAACACACAGAAACTATGTTCTAAAGGGGGCCTGAACCTCCATCTCAAGACGGAAGCAGGATTTGGTAATGTATGAGAGTCTCCTGCATGGTTCTGACATTGAAGGTGTGAGGGGGTCCTGCAGAGAATCTAAGGTTTTGCACCCTGAGAAACCAGGAGAGTTCATTGGTGAAGGTGCAGCCTCAGACTCTGTAGAAACCCTGCATATTGGAGATGCCAGGACCATTGGACAATTACCAAGGGTAGGAGCAGGTAGAGTTGAGGCAGGAGGAGCCTATAAGACAAGTTGTGTGTGCTGTGGACAACAAAGCCAGAGAAGAGCTGCTCCCGAAACCCGGTGAAACCAGAAGATGGTGAGTGAATCCCAGATGTCTAACCTTGAGCTACTTTCCTGGACTTCGATTTTTAAAAGAGACAATGAACTTTTAAAACAGTTGGGATTTATTTAAGGACCTTAAAATTTATACGATTTCATGTCGTCATATTAATATTAACATAATATCCTGGGGATAAGAAGCAGAAAGGCTGAAAATGGTTACTTTTGCTGAACAGATTTAGTTGTCAACTTGACTTCTTTAGGATCCAAAAGAAAACAAAAAAAGGAATAATCCCCAGCACAGCTTTCCATGGCACTGTGAAGATAATTTTCTCCTGGGTCATATGAAGATGAAAAATATTTTTTTCAAAAAGTAGATAAGTATCTCTAAATTTTTATGTTTTGAGCTATCGATGCCTATTTTTTATGTGTAATAGGTCAAAACGGGAGGTGGGAAGTAGGGTATTATCCTTTCTGGGATACAAATGGAAAAGTCTGTGTTCCAATCCTATTGATAAATTTTCAATTTTTGAGATCTTGAAACTAACAATGGGAGGAGAATTGTATGTTGCCACAGTTAAAAATCACCAATCGAAATGCCTGAAAACGTACAACTTTTGGCTGTGCAGGATGGACTGGGAAATGCCAGCAGAGCGGCTGACCCATCTGACCATTAAAAAAAGAGGAACCTCAGACTGCCTGAGTCACAATGAGCATCTCTCTGAATACTATTGGGGTTAACTGTTTATAATGGGCCCTAACGAAGTTTACCTTCCAGATACAGAGAAACCTTCCTATCTCTCCCCTTTATCGGAAAAAGAAAAACATGATGGTATTGAAATCATTCCCTAACTGTAAATTAAAGCCAACTGTTATAGTGGTCATTTCTTATAAAACAGGTATAACTACCGTTTTTTAATTGACTGATAGGGATAGGAACTGTGAAAGGATAATTCTCTATCTAGAGCCAAATTCAATAGTAAAGTCTTTATAAGCTGTGTAGTTAAGCAAAATATATTAGTACAGGAAAGCTCTGATATCAGCAATGAATTATTCTGCCTAGGAAATTTTGGCTAGGGCATTTATTTTTTTTTTTTTTTTTTTTTGTTTTTTTGGGATATATGCAAGGAGAAAGGCAGTAAGTCCCTGTTGTCGAAGACCTGGTCTAAGCATGAAAAAATGTTATGAGACGTCACTTGCTAATGTACAACTGGCCTCTGAAATGCCAGAGAGTGTAACCAAAGGTCACTAAAGCAATACAGCAAAATATTGGTCTCCCTGAGACAAGCAAGACTCCTCCATCAGTATCAGCTACACCTCAACTGCCAGGAGATACTGTGCAACAGTGGCAGCCATGTGTCTATATATATCCAAAATCTAATTGGCTCTCTCCTTGGAGGAATAACTCACCGCGGATGTCACAAGCTTATGTCCTCTAGTGGTTAGGAGATGTTATAAGCCACAATAAGAACTCGTCACCCTTTACAGAGAAACCACAGTTTGTGGATTAGCATACCATCCAAGTATCTCTGTCTATGCTCAGAGTTTAGCTTGCCATAATAATTAGTACTGCTTAAATGCCTTTACATCCATTGCTTGTGCTTTGTTAGTATGACTAAAAAGGTATTACTGGATAAGCTCTCAACCCATGAAGGGAAACAACCTGAACAGACTAGAGTCCAAAATGACAACTCCAAAGAAAGTAGACTGTTTTCTTCTCACCCACTTGTGCCCCTTTCTCAAAGCCTAGGGAACAAATTGCAGAAGAGGAGGCATAGTAGAATGTAAGGGCTGCGGAGAGTTAGGGGTGAATCATGAGACTACAGCAATTTAGACTGGACTCTTAATTGATCAACATGCCTGTGCCTACAGGCATCACCAACTGGACTATGGGAACCTTGGGTTGTTCAAATTTGGACATAGACACTTGCAAAATGCACCAATTACCTAATTGTACGGCAAACTGAGTAGCATCAATGTTATCTGCAAACAACTGTGTTATTATATTGTAGAATCCCTTAAAAATAAACAAATAATAAAAAAGTAGATAAGTAAATAAAATCAAATTAGAATATTGTTCTAACAATTTGAGGTTACAGAAAGCTTTAAATTATATTTGTATCTTAAATTTATTGATTTTAAGTTCCGCATATTATTTTGTACCATGTATTTGCTCAAATTCACTAATTGAGGAAGAAATCATTTAATAAGTATTTGTGCTTTGCATATATCTGTGCTGCTTTCTTCAGGACATTGCCTGGTCCAGCAAGTAATGGGAGTTTTTGTCCATCTCAATTGATCACTAGCTCATGAAGCTGCAGACTCTGCTTCAAGCCACAAACTCAAGTTCCTCTCAAGTAATAAATCTTTAATTTTTATTGAGCTTTTTACCTGTCATACAACAGTTCTTAATCAAGTTTACACTTCCTCCCCTACTCGTGCAACCCCTCCAGACGTCATGCCTTTCACAATGCTTATTAAGTCCTATCCAGTTAAGCATTTCCACCCAGATTTCCTTCACTGTACATTCTTCCACTGGAGTCTAGTCAGCCTACCCAAGGGTCATAAGTAAGGTCTACTCTCCCTTACCCAGTAGTAATCCATCTCCCACAGTTCCCAGGCTAGGGCTGCCCTTTTTCGTGATCTTCTCTAAGGGAGCTTTAAAGTCTTCAATAAATGAAGTCACACCTATGGACATATGGGGACTCAAACATGACTCAAGATGCCTTAAGAGAATGCATAAAATTCAACCGAGGGGTAGATAGGGTACAGATACTTATTGTAAATAAGATTAAGGTATAGTGTATGAAATGCACCAAAATAGAATAAAAAATATACTGGTCAAAATTTAAAATAAAAAAGAAGACAATCCTGTATTTGATTTTGCTTTCGTCTATGCATTTTAAACTATCAATGCTATTTCAGTAGTCAAGGAAATGATTTGTGTAAAATAAGACAACAGGAAACAGATTTGTGATGAACTGTTTGACAGATGGTAATGGGGTGAAAAGGAACTCCAATTCCTCCCAAGGAATAAAATCCTTGCCTTTTTGGAAAATCAGAAAAAGAAACCTTTAATTTAATTAAAAAAAATCACTTTCATAATCACTTTCATTGAACAAAAAGCCACATATTTTACTTTCTTTATTAGTAATAACTCTAATTCTGGTTTCTGGATTTTCAGTATTTGGAACATGAGTTTCTGCTTTCTTCTGGCAAAAACACTACTTCTACAGCTTATTTTACCATCTAACATGATGACTTTAAAATTTCTATTGTATAAGACATTTAAAATAGGCCTAGAATAATAAAGAATATACATTTTTTTATTTTCTAATAGTTTATTAAATGAGGTCTAGATAGCCTTTACTTTCTTTTTTTTTTAATTTTTATTTATTTATTTATTTTTATGTGTATGAATGTATTGTCTGCATGCAGGTCTGCGCACCCGTGTCGTGCGATGCCGCGGAGGTCAGAAGACGGTCTCGGATTCCCCTGGAACTGGAGTTCTCCTGGAACCGGAGTCACAGACGGTTCTCAGCCGCCATGTGGGTGCTGGGGATCGAACCCGGGTCCTCTGCAAGAGCGGTCGTCGCTCTTAACCGCTAGGCCATCCCTCCAGCCCCAGCCTTTACTTTCTATAATAGGAAACATAATTTATATGTTATTGGCATTTCACAGATTTTGATCTAGCTCCTTTTTGTTTCTGGTTGAAAATCATCACATGATAAAAGTGTACCCACAAATTGCAAAACATGATCCTGAGGTTTAAATAAACCAGGATGAGTGATTCATGTTTTACAATAATTAAAATTTCAATATCAAAAGCTTTATTTCACTCCTTAAATAGTCAAAATAATTGTGACATAAACATACTTAATATTAAATGTTTTTCATAAAATCTTTTTAGCTACCTTGATATGTAATATTCCTCAAACACATGGCATCACATTTGCAGTTCATACAACTGTAAGGCAAGTACCGGCTTCACATCACAGAACACTAATTCCCTTGACCTTGTTTTCATTGATGTTGATTTCCATGTTTTTTCATGAAATATATATTATAACATATTTATGAGTGTTATATATTATCTTAATTCACACCCAGGAGGTAAGCATTTCAGGTATCTAAGGATCAGAAACTCTATGTAAATAATCCAGAATTGCAAAGCTAGGAAAATGACAGAGATGAGATTAGAATCAGGAAATCTAGAACACAGCGATTCCCTTTGACATATTCCATGTGGATTTAGTTACCTATTGACCATTAACAACCAGAATTCACCCACCCCACAGTCCTCAGGTGAGGTTGTTTCTTTGAAAAGGTTGAGAGTTTTGAAGTTTTAGAATAATAGCTGGCATTTAATATGTGGATAATTTACTACACCATTCAGTGCCTACTTTACTTCACTCATTTAAAAATCAGGTCCATTTGTATGCTAGCAAGTGACGTCTCATAACTTTTTTCATGCTCACACCAAGTCTTCGACAAAAGGGACTTACTGCCTTTCTCCTTGCATATATCCCACTTATAGGCAAAAGGCCTTTATAATTTTGGGGGGGCGGGTTTGAATCCCCTAGCCAACATCTCCTAGGCAGAATAATTCATTGCTGATATCAGAGCTTTCCTGTAGTAATATATTTGGCTTAATTACACAATTTATAAACACTTTATTATTGAATTTAGCTCTAGTTAGGGAAATATCCTTTCACAGTTCCTATGCCTATCAATCAGTTAATACATTATGCCTGTTTTATAGGAAATTTGATCCCCTAATCATTTAATCCCCTAAATCATATAAATTGTAAATGTTTGGCTATTGGCACAAAAATCTAAACAAATCATAAAACAAAAATGTGAATGTCCAATACTTCAGACAAAATGATTCTACTTGAAAACATCTTTTTCCTGTTGTGCACTTAACTTCTGGTTAGTTTATTTCATCCAATTCCATATGGAAAAGTAAAAATTATAACAATAATATTTAGTCTGAAAAATTCATTTTCATGGACATTTGAAGAATTGTTTATTTCAACATTTATATGATATAGTTTTAATAAAATAAGTTTTGGTAGCTATCTTAGGAAAAATAACGAGATAAACTAGTAGAATCAAGGAGTTTGACCCAGAGCTGTTTTGGACACTGGTCATCACACACTGTTGGATTCAATGATGATGGCGGAACCCTCAGAGCCAAGCCGCAGATCCTTTCTAAGCACATGGCTCAATTTCACAGAACTTCAGAGTCTACTTTTAATTTTTTTTCATGCATTATTTTCATTTTATGTGCATGAGTGTATTGCCTGCATGTATGCAAGTACACCTGTGTCATATAGTACCTGTGGAAGTCAGAAGAGGGTGTCAGGTTCTCCTAGAATTGGAATTATAGAAAGCTTTTTGGGGGGGTTATTAGGAAATATTTATTTATGTACAAGTAAATGGGAAAGTGATTTCCATTCAGCTTTTAAAAAATGTTACAAATAAAAATATTTTGTTAAATACATTCATTCTTTGCACACAAAATACATTCTTCTCACTTTTACTCTCAGTGTGAATAACTTCTTGATAATAAAAAATTAAATTAGTACGGTGTTTTGGCAATTTTATGATGATTTTTTTCTTGAATAAGGAATATCCAAGTGTTGAAATAGTTATTTAAGTCATAACTTTATTTTTTTAAGTAAGAGAAATATACTACCACTCAACATCTACTGTAAGGTTGGCAGCCCTGGGAACTCCTTTTTTATTGTAGCATGTAGGATGCATTACTGCTCCAAAAGCTTGAGAATAAGTCATAACTTTAAATGCACATTCTTTGACTGTTAGCCACCTTCTGGGTACTGGATCCTTTGCAAGAGCAGCTAGTGTTCTTATCTTCTGAGCCATCTATCCAGCCCATGAATTCTCTTATAATGCTATGTCGTTGCTTTTATTCCCAAGTAATGATGATCTTCTCAATGATGAGAATATGGCAAATCACACACATGCTCTGTACCAGTGCAATTACTTCAATCATTAGATACTCAATAGTTGTTCTTTAGTTTTCATATTAAGCAATAATAAAATTCGCAAAGTGGAAATGATAAAAAAATAGGCAAAATCACATCAGCACATTATTTCCTTATATGCAATATGCTTCTGAAAATAGGAGTTGTGCAATTTGCACATCGGTGGAACATATATTGCTCTCATCCCAGATTTATCAATTACTTAACCTCTGATAGCCCCACTTTGAATGACTCTAAATGTCGAACTATATTTTAAAACACAATTTTGTTTAAATGCACTCCTTGTGAGTATATTGCAGACATAATGCTTCTTTACCCATATTTCAATGTATACTTTTAAAAATGATTAATTTTCAGCTACTATAAAAATAGCATTTCATTATGACTCTTCCTACATGTTTCTAATTGTAATTTTCTCCACATTGGTGGTATTTTCTCCCAGTATGCTCCTGGATTTGTGTTCCGCATTCATTTGCCATCATAGATTTCTCTGTCCTTTATTTTCTCATATCTCATGTGAAATATACCAATCCTAATGAAATCAAAATCTTGTTTTTACTCTACATATTTATAGGTTGTATCACTAACAACCTGGAAAAAAATCACCAAGCTCATGTGACTTTACTTGAAATGTGCACCATTAACAGAATAATTAAAAGCAAATCTAAATATTTTTCCCTCAGTGTAAGAAAATTTTATTCATTCTGAAACCTGTATTATACTAAAGCAAAAAATAATGAAGGCAATGCAATAAAAAGTACAGACTAAGGTTTCATTATGTATTTTGATTGAATTTTTGTATATTTCATAAATGGCATCTTAATCGTGTTTAAACCCCATTCCTCACTGTAAACCTACCATATCCAATATGCACAAACTGTATTTCATGAATTCTATCATTTCTTAAATTTTTCACTTGCAATAAAAATTATCAAATATTTACATAATTTTTGATATTTAAAAATATATGTTTGCAAATCAAGTCCCTAGTTATACTAAACCATAAAGAAATTTATCGGGCTTTGGAGTCAGGCACAGACGCCATATTGGGGCCCTGAGCAGGGCAGGGCTCAGGACAAGCCCGCCACTGCTCCAGAAAGCTTTAACTAAGATCTGTATAACAATTACTTTGGGATTGGTATAAACAAATGTTCTCTATAATTTTGCTGTCATATAGTATCACCTGGTAGCAATCTCTTTCACCTATAGGATGATTTAACTCAAAAATAAACTTTGTTTCCCAAGTTAATCACATACAGTAACCCAAAACAGCACGGGTGAACTTGATGAAATCTGTGCCTTGATTCCACCCTATAGGTATGTATAAAACAACTGCTTTTTTGAGACTCATGGGTCAAAAATAAAAACCTTAAATAAAAAAGGGGGATATAGATAGATATGAAAACTTTTTGTCAAAAAAACCTTGCAACCCAAATCTTAAAACTAACTATGGGAAAGGATTTGTAGGTTCCAACAGGTCAGAGTATCACCAACTAATGGCTGAGAAAGAAAATTCAACTTTGCAGTGAGTAGGATACCAGAAAGTGCCAGCAGAAGGATTGACTCCTCTGGGCATTGAAGGGAGAAATGCCTCAGATTGCTGCAGACACAGCCCCCTCGGGGGATCCTACTAGTAACAACTATTTTTAATGATTCCTAACCGAAGCTTCCTCTAGGTCCACAAAGGTTTTAATACAAGAGACTTTCTTAACTCCCCCCCATAGAATAAGGAGAATAAGATGATAATGTTGTCTCCAGCTGTAAATTGGACCAGCTGTTATAGAGGTACTCTTTGTAAAATCAGTAAAACTGCTTCTTTAATGATAATGGACATAGAAACTGTGAAAAGGATTATTCTCTATTCAGAAACCAAATATAATGCTAAAGTCTCCTTAAGCTATGCACTCTAAACAAAATATATTTACTAGGGACTCTGACATCAACAATGGATTATTCTACCAAGGATTTGTTGGCCAGCGATCCAAGCCCCCACAAATGGTAAAGGCTCCTTGCCTCCAAACTGGGATAATCTGCAGGAAGAGAGGCGAAATGCCCTGCTGTTGAAGACCTGATTAAAACATGGGAAAGATGTATGGAGACCGCAACTTGCAAGTATACAGATGGTCTCTGGGATGCCAGAGAGTGTTACCAAAGAACCACTAAACCAATAAAGCCAAATATAGGTCTCCTTGAGTCGGCAAGACTCCTCCGTCAGCACAGCTAACCACCTCACCTGCTGGAAATACTGTGCAGCAGTGGCAGCCATATGTCTGTATATCCCAAAATAATTGGCTATGGCTCTCTCCTTGGAGGAATAACCCACGGCTGGATCCACAAGCTTACATCCTCTAATGGTTAGGAGAATGTTTAAACACAGAAGACCCTGGCCATACTAACAGAAGAAAATGTAAATCATGAATTAACATACCATACAAACATCTGTGTCTAGAACCAAAGAAACCTACCATAACATTTAGTATGTTTAAATACCTATATATCTAATTGTGTGGGCTTCATTAGTAGGATCGAAAGGATATAATTATACTGTTTTAATACCTAAATATCTAATTGCATGTGCTTCATCAGTAAGATCGAAAGGTTTATGCCTGGTACAAGCTGGCAGCCCATGAAAGAAAACATCCAGAATTGACTAGCGACACAAGACATCAGCTCCAGAAAAGTAGAGTGTTTTGCTTCCATCCACCTGTGTGCCCCTTTTTCTAAGCCTAGGGAACAACTGTGGAAGAGGGGGCGTGGTAGATGTAAGGGCTTCACATTGGGGTTTAATGGTGAAAACTACAACAATAATAGCTGGACACTCATTTTGATCAACTTATTGAACATACAAGCCCCCCGGGTGGATGGTGGGACCCATGTGGGTTTGGGCACAACTGCTTGCAATTGGTTCTTACATGAGGGATGCTTGTACTCACAAATTATCACTATTGTTAAAAAATAATGAAAAACAAAACAAAAAGCAAGAAAGATGCAGAAAACTTACGGCAGATTGCATGATCTGGGATGGTTAGGGGTGGGGTGTGGGGAAAAATGAAGGGGATATATGCCTGAACTGAATTGGAAACTGTTGTATGATATCAACAAATGAAAAAATAAAAAAAAAAAAAGAGAATGTACAAGGTGATACTGTACAACAGAGAAATATAGAGAACATTTGTATGTGTCAATCCCAAAGTTTTTGCTCTACAGATTTTAGGTAAAGCAAATGGTGGGCAACAGCGAATTATTCTCCATTTAATTCAATGCATTACCATTTTTACAAAGACTTCAACCAAATTGTTTAAATACACATGTTACTTTTACTTTTACTAAGTCCCAAGTTAATCATATATAGTCACCCAAAAACATGGGTGAATTTGAGAAATCTATGCCTTGACTCCACCCTATAGTCAGGTAAATACAACTATCTTCTGGAGACTCATACGCTAAAAAAAAAGGGGGGGGGGATACAGAAAGACATGAAACCTTTTCATCAAAACCCCTGCAATTCCAAATCTTAATAAAGGAAAAACTAACTATGGAAAAGATTGTTTTGTTCCAACAGGACAAAAATGTCACCAACTTAATAGCGGCTGAGAAAGAAAAGATACAGGTTTGCATTGAGTAGGATGTACAAAAAGTGGCAACGGAAAGGCTGACCCGTCTGAACATTCAAAGAAGAAAAGCCTCAGATTGCCATAACATCGAACCCCTCTGTGGATCCTACATGTAACAACTAGTTATAATGAGTCTAATGAAACTTACCTCTAGGTGCCACAAAGGTTTCGGATATGAGAGACTTCCTTGGCCTTCCCACCATAGAAAAAGGAGAATATGACAAGATGAGGGCGCTCCCCAACTGTAAATTGGAGACAACTATTAGAGGTATATCTCTATAAAACCGGTAAAACTGCTTTCTTTAATTGACTAACTAGACATGGGAACTGTGGAAAGGGATTACTCTCTGTTCAGAACCAAATATAATACTAAAGTCCTAGGCTATGCACCAGGCAAAATATATTAATACAGGAGTCTGACATCAGCACTGGATTGTTCTACCAGATGGATGTTGGCCAGGGGATCCAAGGCCCACAAAAGGTAAGGGCTCCTGCCTCTAAGTTGGGATCCTACAGGAGGAGAGGCAATAAGCCCCTGCTGCCAAAGACCTGACGTTAAAGATGGGAGGGATGTATTGAGACCACACAGGCAAGTGTACAAATGGCGCTCTGGAATGCCAGAGAGTTGTACCAAAGGCACTAAACCAATAAAGCAAATATGGGTCTCCCTGAGTCCAGCAAGACTCCACCGTCGCACCGCAAAGCGCATACAACACCAACTCACCTGCATTGAAATACTGTGCAGCAGAGGCAGCCATGTGCCTGTATATCCCAAATCTAATTGGCTATTGGCTCTCCCCTTGGAGAAATAACCCATGGCTGATGCCACAAGCTTACATCCTCTACAGGTTAGGAGATGTTATAAGCCACAGTAAGACCCTGTCATATTTAACAGGGGGGAAAATTGTAATTCATGGATTAACATATCCAAACATGTGTCTATGCTAAAGTAACCTACCATAACTATTAGTGCTGCTTAAATACCTATATATCTAATTGCTTGTTCTTCATTAGTAGGATCGAAAGGTTATTCCTGGACAAACTGTCAGCCCATGAAAGGAAACAGCCAGAATTGACCAGAGTCCAAGTCAACAGCTCCAGAGAGAGTGGACTGTTTTACCTCTCATCCACCTGTGCCCCTTTTCTAAGCCTAGGGAACAACCTGCGGAAGAGGGGGCGTGGTAGAATGTAAGGGCTGCGATTGGGGTGAATGGTGAAACTACAGCAATGTAGTCTGGACACTCATTTGATCAACTTGATTGAACAAACAACCTGTCACCCCCCACTGGATGGTGGGGCTGTAGGTGTTTGGGCACAACAGCCTGCAGATAGGTTTTGCATGAAGGATGCTTGTACTCATGGATTATCACTTATAGCTAGAAATGAAAAAAAAAACTGAGAGAAAGATGCAGAACAGTTATGGCGGAATGCATGATCTGGGATGGGGTGGGGGGGGGAGGGAAAGGGAAATAAGCCTGAACTGAATTGGAAAAAATGTATGAAATGCACAAAACATCAATAAAAATTAATTTAAAAAAAAAAAAGAAATTTATCTCAATAATGGATTTGAGCCTGGAATTGTAAGCCAAATAAATCTTTTTCCTTCCAAAAAATTATTTTAAAATAATCCTCTGTTATATATGTTATTTTTACCATTTCTTAAAGATTAAAGCAAATTTCCATATTGTGAGATAGGTTGTTGATTTGATATCAAAGGACGTATAACATCATCAATATTTTCAAAAGTTGAATGACATTTTGAATTTTCAATCATCAGTGCTTCACATAAGTACATAGAAGAAAATTCCAGAAATAATTGAAGAATGCTTCAAAATTGACGAATGAGCCTTCCAGTCCAATTCCCTTGTTGAAAATTCTATTATTGTAAGCCCAAAATCATTGAATAATATTTAAGAGACTTGATTTGTCAATCCCACTCCTAATTGAATCATACATGATAAGACCACACAATTCAAAATATAGTAATTAGATTTTATGTCCTGAGAAATGATGGCAAATTTTTTTTAAAGTCTCCTTTACATTGAAGTTCTTGCCTGTGATCAATAAAAGCTCCTTGGGCCCCTGTCACTCTGCACCCACTTTCCCCAACTATCCGACTCATGGAGGGATTACCTACATCCAGAGCAGCTTCTGTTTCTCATAGGTAAGAGCTTTTCAGGCCCTGATCATTGTGTCTAAACTTTCCATCCCAGCTCTTGCACAGCTCCTATACTTCATTCACTGACCTGTAGCAGTCTGCAGATCATAAGCTTTAGACTTACACTCTTACTAAATCAACTAATTCCAGATACACAAATCCCAGTGAATGACCAAAAAGAGAATCCAAGACAATATATCTAGTCCAAAAGTTACAAATCACATAATAAAGGATTCTAATAGGGATAACCTTGAACAATATCAGTCAATTTGAAAGTGATTATAAATATCTTCAAATAATTAAAAGAAGTGACTATACACCAAGAGAATAAAAAAGGTAAAGAAGTTGATGCAAGATATGAAAAATAACTAAATTCAGTAAAAAGAATTACTGAAGAAAAGCCAAAGTGAAATGAAACTTCAAAGGAATAGGATGGACCTTGATACACACACATATATATATATTATAATCTGAGCTATAAGACAAGTTAGAGGAATTGGATCACTCTTTAAAAAATCAATGGTAAGTCCATAAAAATCCATGAATTAAACATAGGGATGTTTTGATATACAATGAGAAGACCCAACCATTATATTATGTGCATAGAAGGAGAAGAGCATATAAAAGGTATAGAACAAATCATCCATGAAATTTATCTAAATGAAGAGAATCTAGATGCTCATCCAGGTACAAGAGATCACAGAAGGGATAGGGAAAGAAAATAATTTTTCTATGACATATTAAAACATGTGAAACAAAGAGAAAAGAAAGAGTATTGATAGTTTTATGAAAGGGAAGCCAAGTCTTTTTTGCACACAGGGCCATGAGAATCATAACAGTACCTAACCTTTTCCCAGAAGTAGTAAAAAACATAAGCACCAGGAAACTTGTATTTCAAGTTCTAAAAGATTTAAACTGTCAATCCAGACTAATATACCAATAAAAACTATCTATTATAACCTTCCATAATTGAAATAAATTAGAGGCATTTGCAGATGCTAAGCCAGTTCCTCAGAGAATATGGAAACTGATACTCCAATCTCAAGAAAAGGATAACACACAAGTGCATAGAGCATAAATAACAATGCCAGGACAGTAGATCAAAAGAGGTCTAATGAACTGCAACAAAGTCATTCAAATGGCAGGAACTAAAACATCATTCAATTATAACATGTAATAGTAATAGTAGAAATTACCACCCCACCTTCTCCCCAAAATAAATAAATAATTAAATAAATAAATAAATAAATAAATAAACCAGAGACTGAAAAACTAGATCAGAAATCAAAATCCATCTTTTATCTGTCTCCTGGAAAAACAGCTTGCATTCAATGATAAACACCTCCTTAAGGTAAAATGGTGGAAAAAGACATTCCAAGCCAAAGCTTCTAGGAAACAGGCCCATATAAGTATTCTACTATCTTAAGAAATAGACTGGAATCAAAACTAGTCAAAAAAGGTAAGAAAAGTCACTTCATACTTACAGAGTAACAATATGCATCAACTACAGGCACAACTGATTTCAATTAAAAAATACTACTAGATGTAAAAACACAAATCAACCTCAACACAATATAGCCTAGTTTCCTTTTGGTTGCTTCAGTAAAACACTGATCAAAATTAGCTTAGGTGGGACTGGATTTATTTCACTTAAAACTCCATCTCACAATTCAAGATTTTATGAAGTCAGGGCAGGAACTCAAAAGAGTAACCTGGTGCTGAAACTGAAGTGGAGCTCACAAAGACTGCTGCTTATTGGCTTGCTTAACTTTGACCTTCTTGGTTACAATTCTTATAGTGCTATTGCTAAAATTCCTTCTGGGAGGCTTGCAGTGCCTTTCTTCCCTTGTTCCCAAAGGCAAAATGAGGAAGACTCTCTAAAATCACAGTTTGGAATATTCCGTCAAGTTTAATTGGGCTGGCTTACAAAGTAAATGGGTGAGGGGGTCAATTACTGAAAAGGTGGCCTTTCCCCTTGTCCATACTGGCTCCAGATTCCAAGATGGCAAGGGCGGGAGAGCAAGCTACCACTTCATGAAGTTGATATTTCCATGTGCTTACATCGAAAAATTTTGAGAAAGTTCTAATTAATAATTGACTAAAGCACTTGAAGACCTTCATCAAACAAACAAAAAAACAAACCAAAAACTAAACAGTGACATTTCCCTATGACCATACAAGGTCCAAATTCCAAGAAGGTAAGGATGGGAGGAAAAATTAAAGTGAATGAAGTTAGTGAAATAGAAATTTAAAAGAGCAAAACATACAAAAATCAATGAAGCAAAAATTGGTTCTTTGAAAAGATATTATCCTCACCAGATGAAGACTTTTAGATGGGGAGGGTTCACTCATACTCCTGTAATTAAGCCCTCACCAGTAGTCCAAAGAAGCTAATTTGTTCTCAAGGTTGAACATTAGTAAAATCAGACATCAATTGTTGTTGGGACCTTAGGAGGAAGAGGAGGTACATGTATACATCTCCCCCAAGGAATGAATTTTAGAAATAGGTGGGAACTGCAAATAACTGGACACGAATTTGATGGATATGCTAAGATAATACCGTTAACATTCTAGGAACCATTTTTAAATTTGTTTTAAATTTTCTAATTTCTAATAAAATTTTCAAACACTAAATAATTTTCTAATCAAATATAAATGAAAAACAAGATTTACAAACCCTTAGAATATCCAAGAGAAAGAGAGCAAAGTCTAAATTAATGAAATTAGAAACTAAAGGGGGAGATATTACAACAGATCCAATGAAATTTAGAAATTTATAAGAAAATATTTTAAAACAAATATTCCATGAAATTGGAAAGCAGAATAAATCTACGAATTTCCATATGCATACTACTTAGGAAATTTAAGTCAAAACAAATTGAATAAACAGATCAATAACAAACAAGCAGATTGACTCAGTAATAAACTTCTGCCAAATAAGGAAATCCATGATCAGCTTAATTTAGTGTAGTAGCATATTATTCCATCAAATATCAAAGGAAGTTTTTCAATTTCTTTTTATGAAGCAAAATTCCCAATGTCAAACCAGATAAGAATAAAACAGCAAAAGGGTTAAAGACAAATCTCCTGGTGAACATACATGCAAAATTTCTGAATAAAATACTGCAAAGAAATTCAAACTTATATTCAAAATATCACTCTTCACTCACAGAGTTGTTTCATTCCAGAGATGCAGGGATGGTTCAAAATAAGTAAATCATACATGTTATCCATTACATAAATGGCCCCACAGGAAAAAGAATCACAGGAATATTTCATTTATATTTTCACAGAAAAAGAGACATTGAGGAAATCCAACATCCCTTCATGATAAAAGTCATGGACAGTTTGTGGATGGAGAGAACTTTCCTCAATATAGTACAGGACAAATATGAGAAACCTATAGCAAATACCATGTTAAATAGAGGAAACCTATGAGAGTTCACACCAGATAAAGTAGAAGGCAAAGGTATACACTCTCTCCACCCCTATTAAATGTATTCAAAGACAAGGAAATCAATAGCATATAATGAAGAAAAAAGTCAGAATATCCTTAATTGCAGATGAATGATTCTTTACATAAATGAACAAAAAGATTCCACAAAAGTTCTTAGGGCTGATAAAGAATTTCAGCAAAGGGGCAGTATACAACATTAAAGAAGAAATAAATCAATAGCTTTTCAAATTTATCAAGAGATTTAAAGTAATCCTAAAACAAATTATATTGCCTTTTTTCACAAACATAGAAAAGCAATCCAAAAAAATTTATTCTGGAGCCCAAGTGAAAGTAACACTGAACAAAAATACAGCAGGAGATATTACTATATCTGATTTCAACTTTTACTAATAAGCCACAGGAATAAAGGTGGCATGGTACTTCCAACCAAACAGACATATAACTCAGTGGATTAGAGTTGAGGTCCTAGATTTAATTCTATACTAGTACAGTTACATGCATTTTAATAAAGATACCAAACATATACAATGAAAAAGGCAACAGATATGTTTTGGAATATTGAAAAATTAAACTCATTCATTTTCTCTCACTATGGTCAAAAGTGAATTCCAAGGCATCAAAGTATTCAACATATTAGACTTGCTACCCTGAATTTGCTAGTGAGAAAAATTATGGCTCATGCTTCAATTTATAGACTCAAGTAAAGTCTTCCTGAATAAGATGATAGTAGAACAAGAAATTAAACACAAGCAACAAATGAGATCTCATGAAACTGAAAAGCATAGGCAGCATCAAGAATGGGAGAAATTGGCCTGCTACTCCTCTAAACAGTACTGTGTAGAATACACAAAGAACTGAAGAAAACCTAAACACTGATAAAATAAACATTAAAAATAAATAGCTGCTATATAACTGAACAGAATATTCTCTAAAGAAGAAATATAAATAGCTAGGAAACACTTTAAAAAGTTTGCAACATCCTTAACCATAAGAAAAATGTAAATTAAAACTGTTTTAAACTTTCTGTCTCACAGTATTCAGAATGGCCCTCTCAGGAATACAAATAACAATCAAACACCTGGCATGTGGGGAAAAATAATAAATTTTTGCTGTTATAAGTGCTAAGATGTCAAGGAAACTGTTGGCCTTCTAGTGGATCTGTACTGTGCTGCTGGCCTCTTGACATACACCCACAAAGTTGATAGCTTTGTGGACAAACCTGTGGTTGGAGAGCTATAACCCCCCCAGGAACCTGCAAGTTTCCATGGCTCCAAGGCATGCACAAACTAGTTGCCAGAGACTGTTGGCCTTAGTGCCCACCCAACTAATCCTGGGAACCAGCTGCATGAATGCACAGGGCAGAAAGCTAGCTGAAAGATTAATAGTTCACGATCAATCACACACTAACTCAGAGAACTCTAGTTGGTGGTAAAGCTTGTATAAATTATCTTTATTCAGGAAGGGCAAACAGCTATATAGGATTAGGACAGGTAGCCCTCATGGAGGATGACATCACTTCCCAATAGCCAATGTCAGATCTCACTTGGTAGCATCTCAGAGGTGGAAAGGAATGAAAAACAGGTCCACCGGGAAAAAAACAAAACAAAACAAAAAACAAAAACAAAAACAAAAAACCATAATGAATGAGGTCTCTTGCACCCAGAAAAATAAATGTGTATACATTCTCTTTGTATATTCAGATCCTAAGTTCAAATCTGTTTTTATATACTTTATTATTTTCAGTTTTAGGTGTAAGAGTATACTACCTGTATGTACGTAAGGGGACTTTTGTCATGCATTGCAGTGGAGGTCAGAAGAAGGTGTCAAATCTCCAAGTTACAGACTATTGTCAGCCACTATATGGGTGCTGGGAGCCAAACCCACGTCATCCAGAAGAACAGCCAGTATTCTTAACTTCTGGGCCATCTTTCCAGAATTTAGATTCCAATTTGCTATTGTGTTTCTGTACTTTAGAATGCAAGTACATTCAGGAAATAAGAAAGGAATCTTTTGTGGGAATAACTCAATAAGTGAGAGGGGAATGTAGTTTAAATGAGATCAGTGAGGTAGAATATAGAGAATGGAAAATCTTATGCAAGGAGAGGCATGGGATTATCAGGGAAACCATAGTTGAATGAGAAAGCCTACACAAAGGATACATCATTTGGAAACCTGCTATCTCACAACCACCGCTTAAAACAAACCATTGAAGGATGACAGAATACATGGAATGAAAGAAAGGTAAGACTTAGGGCTAAGTGTCTGAGCAGATATTGGGGCAGTAAAATGAGAGAGAGGATGAGATAGTAGATTGGGTTAACCAAAGCTAAAGATCTATGAAAATCCACTATGGAAACTCATTAATTGGTAAGCTAATTTCAAAATACAACCTAACAGAATGTTTGAACAGAATTACCCTGAACGGATGAACACTATCACTCCCAGAAGACATAAGTTATTAAATGAAAATCATAATAAAAGGCATGGGTGAACTCATTAGGAGTTATTAGTCAAGAAGGCCATAGAGATCTTCAGAACACCACAGCTATTGCCATTATCCCTAGTTAACAACCATAATTACATGGGGAGACCAAATTGCTGAATACACTATCCACTTTATATATAGGTCACAGAGAAATCAGTATGAGAAGGACCTGTAAACTTTCTCCCTTATTGGCTAATTTTGATACTGCTGATTCCTAGGACTGGAAATGATGTTAATGATTGTCATTGCTTGAATGATAAATGCTCTCTATAGACTCAAATGTGTGAACAGTTATTTGTTTAATTCCACTGTTTAGGGAGAATAATGGAACCTTGATTACCTTGAGATTTCGTAACCTTGCTCCACTTCCCACTTGTTCTCTCTTTGTTTCCCATGATTATTGAGATATTATCTCTCATGTTTCTGTTTTGCTCCCTCCTGACATGCTGTCCTGTCATAATGGGCTCACACTTCTGGAATCTTAAAGACAAATAAAGTAATTTATATTTTTAGTTTGCCATGATGATTTACCATACCAAAAGAAAAGTAACTGACACAATGGTATATGGCAGTTTTAGAACCTGCATGTTGCAATACCAGCCTACCAGGCAGAATGTGGCTATTTGGGCTATAGTGAAATGACTGTTATGGGCTAACTAACCACTTTATGATTGGATTTAAGGCCAGATACACAGAAAGATATTAATACCTCATACTGTAGTACAAGTTAAACTCCTATTGTTTAGTGATCACAGGACCTATGATAAAACCTGATATTTTTCTAAATTGTCACCTTGTCAAAATGTTAGAGTAGAAAACAAGCACCATAAGATTAACTGGTGAAAAATTATATCTCTTGTCTATCTATTGGAAGACCCACCTTTCCAGTTTTGCTTGTTAATCACCTGCTAATAGAACAACCACTAGGAAGACAGGTTCATCTTATATTATATTAAATAGATGGGTGAAATCCTAGTATGTTAATGAGACAGTGAATTTTTCCTGCGTGGAATCTCTTCCTCCTAGTTCAGTTCTTGAGGAAACAATTTGCAGACATAAGATCTCCTTGAAATCCTAAACCTAATCCAGCTGGCTTTTCTGAATTAATCTGCCCTGTTCTTCTTCATATCGCTTTTTAAAATTTTTATTTATTTTTTATGTGTATTAATGTACTATCTGCATGTAGGTTTGTGCACCTGTGTCTTGCAATGCCGTGGAGGTCAGAAGAGGGTGTCAGATTCCCATGGAACTGGAGTCAAATATGGTTCTCACCCACCAGGTGGGTGCTGGGAATCGAACCTGATCCTCTGCAAGAGCAGTCGGTGCTCAACTGCTAGGCCATCTCTCCAGCCCCTTCATATCCCTTTTTAAGCATACTTCCCATAATGTTTTAGACTGCCCTTCCATCTTCTTATTTTTCTTTTTTGAATTATTTTTTTTCATTTTTTAACAATAAGTAATAATTTATGAGTATAAGCATGCTTCATGTAAAACCAATTTGCAAGCAGTTGTGCCCAAACCCACACAGCCCATGGGTCCCACCAACCAGCTGGGGGTGCTTGTATGTTTAATCAAGTTGATCAGATGAGTGTCCAGACTATATTACTGTAGTTTCACCATTCACCCCAATCGCAGCCCTTACATTCTATCATGACCCCTCTTCTGCAGATTGTTCCATAGGCTTAGAAAAGGGGCACAGGTGGATTGGAAGCAAAACAGTCTACATTCTCTGGAGCTGTTGTCTTGGACTCTGGTCAGTTCTGGCTGTTTCCTTTCATGGGCTGACAGTTTGTCCAGGAATGACCTTTCAATCCTCCTAATGAAGCACAAGCAATTAGATATATAGGTACTTAAACAATACTACTTGTTATGGTAGGTTACTTTGGTAAAGACACAGATGTTTGGATGGTATGTTAATCCATGAATGTTGTTTTTTCTGTAAAATATGACAGGGTCTTACTGTGGCTTATAACATCTCCTAACCACTAGAGGATGTAAGCTTGTGGTGTCAGCCTTGGGTTAGTCCTCCAAGGAGAGAGTTAATAGCCAATTAGATTTGGGATATACAGGCATATGGCTGCCACTGCTGCACAGTATTTCCAGGCAAGTGAGGAGTAGCTGGTGCTGACGGAGGAGTCTTGCTTTACTCAAGGAGACCTGTATTTGCTTTATTGGTTTAGTGGCCTTTGGTAACACTCTCTGGTATTCCAGAGACCAACTGTACACTTGCAAGTGCGATCTCAATGCATCTTTCCCATGCTTACATCAGGTCTTTGACAGCAGGGCCTTATAGCCTCTCTTCTTGCAGTATCCCAGTTTACAGGCAAGAAGCCATTACCTTTGGGGGGGGCAGCTTGGATCCCTTGGCCAACATCTCCTTGGTAGAATAATCCATTGCTGTTATCAGAGCTCTCCTGTATTAATATATTTTGCTTAAGTGCATAGCTTAAGGAGACTTTAGTATTATATTTGGATCTGAATAGAGAATAATCCTTTTCACAGTTCCTATGTCTATTAGTCAATTAAAGAAGGCAGTTTTGGCCTCCTAGTGCTCACCACAGGCTGTGTTTCTACACTGACTGTATAGAAAGGAGGCAGAGCAAACCTACCCCATGTACACCTCAGCCTAGGCCACTGTGCCTGGTCTGTATTGTGAATAGACAGACATGAAAAAAAAAAAAAAAGAAGGCAGTTTTACCGTTTTTTTTTAAAATTTTTTTATTATTATTTATTTTTGTATGTGTACGAAAGTATTGTTTGCATGCAGGTCTGTGCACCCGTGTCATGCAATGCCGCGGAGGTCAGAAGAGGGTCTCGGATTCCCCTGGAACTGGAGTTCTCCTGGAATTGGAGTTACAGACGGTTCTTAGCTGCCATGTGGGTGCTGGGGATCGAACCTGGGTCCTCTGCAAGAGCGTCGGCGCTCCTAACCGCTAGGCTATCTCTCCAGCCCGTTTTACTGGTTTTATAAGAGATTGCCTCTATAGAAGTTGGCTCCAATTCACAGTTAGAGAACGACCTCATCATCATCATCATATTTCTCCTTGTTCTATGGGGGGGGTGTAAGAAAGTCTCTCATATTAAAACCTTGTGGCACCTAGAAGGTAAGTTTCATTAGGACTCATTATAAATAGTTGTTACAAGTAGGATCCACCAAAGGGTTTAATGTCTGTAGCAATCTGAGGCTTTTCTTTCTTTCAATGTTCAGACAGGCCAACCTTTCTGCTGGCACATCCTGGTACATCCTGCACAATGCAAAACTGTGTCTTTTCTTTCTCAGCCATTAAGTTGTTGACCTTTTGACCTGTTGGAACATACAAATCTTTTCCCATAGTTAGTTTTAAGTTTTTAATTGAAAAATTTGGCAAAAAGGATTAATAAGTAACTATATCCCTCCTTTTTTAATTTTAGGTTTTAGTTTTTTTGACCCATGAGTCTCAAATGGGGAAGTTGTATTACACATACCTATAGGCTGGAATCAAGGTGCAGATTTCATCAAATTCACCCATGCTGTTTTGGGTGATGCTATGTGGTTAACTTGGGATGCAAACTTAAGTTTTTAAGTTAAATCATCGTACAGGTAAAAGAGAATGCTACAAGGTGATACTGTACAACAGAAAAATTATGGAGAACATTTGTATGTGCCAATCCCAAAGTTATAGTTATACAGATTTTAAGTAAAACAGATGTGGACAGCAGCAATTTATATTTCTATTTAACTCAGGTGCATTACCGTTTTTATCAAAACCTTTAAACCAATGTTGTTTAATATACACATATTTACTTTTATTAAGTCCTAAAACACTATGTAACCTGTAGATAGAGTCTGGGCAAAATTGGATACTTGTTGAACTCACGTCAATTAAATATGTATTAATCGAGTATACACCCATGTCCCTCTCCCGCCCCTCCCACCCTTCCCAATTCACCATTTCAGTCAGTTTTCTGATGCAGTCTTTCTGTTGTTGTTCTTTTAATATGCATCCCTTTCCACAATTCTAATATAAGACAAAAAGACTTCAAAGCAAAAGAAATCAAAAGAGACAAAGAGGGCCATTACATCTTTATTAAAGGAACAATTGACGATGAAGATCTCACAATCATGAATATATATGCACCAAACACCGGTGCACCAAACTTTATAAAGAAAATTCTTCAGGACCTCAAGGCACAGATTAACCCCAGCACACTAATAGTAGGGGACTTAAATACCCCATTAAGTCCCCTAGACAGATCAATTAGGACAAAGAGTATACAGAGAGACATCTGAACTAAATGATCAATTCATGCCCACCAAATGGAATCACAGATATCTATAATAGAATCATTCACTATCAACACCAGAGACAATCACTTATCTTACTGGGAAGTCATCTCACAGGAGACTCTTTAAAATTAGAACCAAATCATACATACTATGGCAGGTTAAACACACTTAGACGGAGGAAAGGAAAATTAAACAATACCTTAGAAGCGATTGAGACGTAATTACTCCAATGAAGTTCTATCACATAGAACGTGGAAACAGACAGTGCAATCAAAAAAACTACAGAATTATTAAAGGAAACCAGGGCCAAAAGGAAGAGGAAGTTTCATTAGCAGGTCCTCGTTCTATTGATCAACACACCGTTTACAATGCAAACACATAGAGAGAATGAATATCAGCAATCTTTTCTCTCGTACTAATTATTGGGGTCAATGGGAACACGCATATGGGCAGAAGAGAAATAAAAACATATCTGGAACGTGAATGACAATGATAATCAACACAACAAAACCTATAGAACACTTTAAAGACTATGTCACCTAAAGAGGGACGTTTATAAGCTTAATGGCTACAATATCAAGAAACAGAAAACGAGTAACAGCAAAGATGATGACAATCTTAATACCTCCGGGCTTAAAATACTTGAGAGAAAACCAACAAATGAACCCTAAACACAACAGACACAAAGAAATAACAAAAAATCAAAGAGTGACAGAGCGATCAATAAATACGCAAACATAAGAGTAGCATATACATCACAAAACATTCAGAGTGAAATCAATACTGGTTCTGATTGATGAGATAAACAAGAGTAGAAAGCAGACTCTTAATCCCAGTTACCCAAAAAGCAAAAGAAACTTTCCAAATAAATCAGAATCTGTGGATGAAAGGGGCAAAATATCACAACGACAAATAGGAAAAGAAATCACAGTGCACATCATATCAGGGAATTTCTATAGAAAAATCCTAATAATCTTACTAATAGAGTTGAAAAATAGAAGAAAATGGATGAACTATAATTTTATGAAAAATCTGGGAGAGTGCCTAGAAACGGACAAAAAACCAGCACCATCACTTCTCAATGCAGAGAGATCAATCAACATAATAAACAAAAAGAAGTAACAGGAAAGAAAATGTCGACGGATCGTTTTTGATAGGAAACTAAAATCCCTAGCATCCCACCTACCCTCAAATAATTGGCTATCAGACAAAGGTACCTTATGAGGGTAATTTTGACGTTCGGAGGAAAGGGTGTGTATAAAAATATTTCATAAAAAGTGCATCCTTCAAACCATTAGTACTCTCAAGTTGTAGAGGAAACGGAGGTGATTTTTCATTCCAACCAAGGCACTATATCCATATTACAGGGACAACCCACTAGACCAAAGCATCCAAGCATCTAAAATTTCATAAGATTCAGGAAGCCAAATAACCATGGTCAAACGATACACACCCAATAATAATAGGGGAGGGATAGGCCGAACCTCTTAGCGAGGCACAAAGTCTCACTAATGAACACCGATGCCAACTCTTAAAAGTACTGGCTAATCGCATACTGACCCACATCAAAAAAATCAAAAAAATCATCCATCAAGACCAAGTTGTATTCATACCAGAGATGCAGGATGGTTCAACATAACCACAAAAAATCAATAAACATCATCACAAACATATAAATGGATTGAGACACACATACCATCTTCTCAATTGATGCGGAGAAACTCTTTGACAAAATCCAGCATTTCTTTTTTCATGTTTAAAGTCATAGAGCGGAATGGCACTGGAGGATCGATTCTCATGTCTAGCCATAACAGGCACACAATATCATCTAAATGGTGGAAAGACAAAGCACTTCCCTTAAGGAAATATAGGGCTTGGACCTTTCTGAGGGCATAAGGCAGGAGAAAAAGGTATATTAAAGTAGTTTTAATTGGAAAAGAGGGAGTCAACTAACCCTTTTTGCTGGTGATATTATTGATTTGTCAACATAAGAGATGTATATATTTCCACCAAGAAACTCACTCCTAGCAACGAATAAGAGCTTGAGTAAAGTGGCAGGATAAATGAGTTTAAAAATAAACCTAGAATATGTAGGCTTTTATCTTTCTTTTTTTTTTTTTTTTTTTTTTGTCTTTTTGAGACAATGTCTCCCTGGAGCCTCAGGCTGTCCTGGAACTCACTCTGTAGAACAGGCTGGCCTTGAACTCACAAAGATCTGCCTGCCTCTGTCTCCCAAGTGCTAGGATTAAAGGCGTGCGCCACCACGCCCGGCAGTAGCCTTTCTTTACACCAACTACAAGCAACTGAAGAAGGACTACAAGGAGATCTTCCCACTCACAATAGCCTCAAAAACAATAAAATACCTAGGAACAAACCTAACCAAAGACACCAAGTATCTCTACAACAAAAAGTTTAAACCCCTGAAGAAGGAAATTGAGGAAGACATCAGAAGATGGACAAACCTCCCATGCTAATGGATTGGGAAAATAAATATAGTAAAAATGTCCATCCTACCCAAACTAGTGCACAAATTTAATGCAATCCCAAACAAAATCCCCAAGAGCTTCTTCACAGGCTTGGAAAAAATAATCCTCAATTGCATTTAGAAAAACAAAAGACACCGAATAGCCAAATAAACCCTGAGTGAAAAGAACAATATGGGGGGGATAGCTCTGCCAGACATCAAACTATACTACAGGGCTATAGTCATAAAAATAGCCGGTTACTGGCACAAAAACACACCAGTTGACCAAAGGAATAAAACTAAAGATTCAAACCTGAGCACATACAATTTCAGCCACCTCATATTTGACAAGGGGGCCAAGAAGACACAATGGATGAAAGACAGCATCTTCAGTAAGTGGTGTTGGCAAAACTGGATCACCACCTATAGAAGAATGAAATTAAACCCCTACCTCTCGCCCTGTACAAAAGTCAATTCCAGATGGATCAAACACCTCAATGTGAAACCAAAACTCTGGAGGTGATAGAAGAGAAACTTGACAGCAGATTACAAGACATAGGAGTAGGAAAAGACTTCCTAAATCAGACAGCAGCTGCACAAGAAATAAGATTGACAATTGACAAATAGGACCTCATTAAACTCAAAAGCTTGTGTACATCAAAAGAAACAATCATGGAAGTGAAGAGAAACCCCACAGAATGGGAGGAAACCTTCACTGCAGATACATCTGACAAAGCATTAATTTCCAGAGTATACAAGCTACTCAAAAAAACAAAACAAAGAAGAAAGAAAACAAATGAATCACTCAAAAGATAGAGCAAAGAACTGAATACAGACTTAACAGAGGAGGAATTAGAGATGGCTGAGAAACATCTTAAAAACTGTTCAACATCACTAATAATTAGGGAAATGCAAATTAAGACCACTTTAAGATATCATCTCACTCTGATAAGACTGGCCAGGATCAAGAAAACAAATGATATCAAGTGCTGGAGAGGTTGTGGGGAAAGGCGAACACTCATCCACTGCTGGTGGGAATATAAACTTGTACAGCCACTATGGAAAGCAGTGTGGAGAACCCTTAGAAGTCTTAAAATGAGCTTGCCATTTGACCCAGTCATACCACTCTTGGGCATATACCTACAAGAATCATCTTACTGCAAAAATACATGCACAGCTATATTTATTGCAGCTCTGTTCACAATAGCAAAAAGGTGGAACCAACCCAAATGCCACTCAGCTGATGAGTAGTACATGTACTCAATGGAATTCTTTGCAGCAGTAAAGAAAGACAACATCATGAACTTTTCAGGTATATGGATGGAGCTAGAAAACATTATATTAAGTGAAGTAACACAGTCCCAGAAAAAAAAAATGGTGAATCTTATCCTTCATCTGTGGATGCTAGCGCCAATAACCCACTTATCGTTGTTGTCTTTAAAGCTTCCTTCTACCTGCATTGTGTCTGCCAGTCTGCCACTTGTCTGACTTTCATAGACTCTAAGCCTTCATGGTTTCATAGTTTTTCCTTCTCCCCTCCATTCTCCTCATCGAGACTGCTGTTGAGATTCATAACAAACCTGCCTGGAAGATTTTCCTTTAAGTTCTAATAAAATTATCGTAAAGCTTCTGCTGGACTCCATTATTAAATAATTATATGAAAGGGACCTTTAAAGGAGTCCAAATACCAATACTCCTCAAATCATTCATAAAGTAGAAAAGGAAGGGACACTTCCAAATGCTTCTTATTTAGCTAGTATTACCCTGGATCTGTTATAGATGTATCAGATGAAAACTGAAAAAGGGTACCACATGAATCTAAAAAAGTTTAGTATAAGAGCTGGAAAGATGGCTCAGTGGTTAAGAGCACCGAATGCTCTTGCAGAGGACCCGGGTTCAATTCCCAGCACCCACATGGTGGCTAAGAACCATCCTTAACTCCAGTCCCAGGGGAATCTGATGCCCTCTTCTGACTTCTGCCGCATTGCATGACACGGGTGCACCAACCTACCTTCAGACTGTACATTCAGACACATAAAAAAATAGTTTAGTATAGCAAAAGACACCACCATTCAGCTACAGAGAAAAATCTTTAGAACGGGAGAAATCTTTTCATATAAATATCTTACAGAAGATGAGTATCTAGAATATACAAAGAACACCAAGACTAAGCATCAAAAATACCAGACAGCCTAATTAAAATTTGAGGTGATTGAGTCAACAGAAAGATGTAAGAAGATGAAATTGAAACAGTAGAAAAATTTTCATATACTTTTTATTGAATTTTTATGGGTTTTCTCTAAGATATATGACCTCTCCAAACATATGTATTTAGGTATATTCATAATACCATAAATGATATCCCTCTCATTGAGTGGATTTTCAGTCTACTTAAGTAGCTGTAGATTAACCCAAGGATAAAATAATTATTTGTTTCTAATTTTTAACATCTGTAGGCATCAGGGAAATGCAAATTAAAATTACATTGACATGTCATATTATTGCAGTGAGAATGGCTAAGATCCAAAATAAAATGATGAAAAAAGCAGAGGCAGAATTGGGAAAAAGGAAATGCTTATTTACTGTTTATGAAAATGCAAACTACTGCAGCCATTATCAAAATCAATGTGGAGATTCCTGAAACAGTGCTATAACTCTAGCTCTTAGGGAATCTGACACCTCTGACGTCTTAAGACACCTGCATTTATATACACATATCCATGGAGAAAACAAATTTATACACATATGTAGTATAGCCAGTATGCTGAGAAATATGCATGCACAGAGCTTGTCCCTCATCAACTTAACCTGCCCTAGGCAGGTGAGATCATACAAGCAGCGTTGCACACCTAGGCCAATCAGAAGACGACAAGAGGAGAGCGGGAATGCAAACAGTATGTAACCCCTAACCCTGCCCCAATAAACTAAACGAGTCCATGATAGCTAGCCCTCTGTCTGCATTCACCCGACTCCCAGGGTCTGTGTTTTGACTCTGCCCCCTCACCCCCATTCCTTTGGTTGGACCCTGAAATTCCCCAGCAGGCCTGGGGGGTTGACTATATCTGGCACCCAATGTGGTTTTTCGGACCCTCTCCCCTCCTGGTGCTGGTGAGTCACCCATTTCCTTGGTTGGTGAGTAGTTCCCATTCTGTGTCCTTTGTTCTTTCGGCCAGTGTGAGGGTGAGCACCCCCCCCCAGACCCCTCTCCTACCTTACCATTTCTTGCCCTCATGGATAATATTCCTCCATGGGTCTGGAGGAGTAGACAGCTGCCCCACTCCTCCAGACCTGTGGCCTTAAAATGAAATCCTGGGACTTTGATTCATTTGGGAAGAGGCCGTTTTCAATGCTTCTCCTCGCCATAATTGCAAACCTTAAGGGCACCTAGGCAGAGGATATTCTCAGCCTGCCACAAGAACAACCCAAGGAGAAGTTGGCCCTGCCTTGTGTCCCTGACTTTCACCAGGACGAGGAAGTTTCCCCCTCCATCCCCACACCACTCAAACTCCCTTCAGCTGCCCCTGCGATGGATACTCATTCGCCCCCACCAATATTCCCTTGGAGGGCGCCCCAGGAAGCTCTCTCCCACTGGAGGAACTAGAGTGTTATAAACTTAAGAGACATATTTTACTCTGATTTAAGTTTTCATCTGTAATTTAGAGTTTTCATCAAGGTGCTGAAATTTGGGGCTTGAAAGTAGTTAAACATTTGTTTTATGGAGCTGTTTAAATGAATAGGCTTGTATCTAATGCTAATGATTTTTTTAACATTTTTTTTATTGATGTGTTGTGCATTTCATACATCATTTTCCAATTCAGTTCAGGCATATTTCCCTTTCCCTCCCCCCCACACAACACCGCCCCAACCGAGATCATGCATTCTGCCATAACTGTCCTGCATATTTCTCTCAGTTTTTTTTTTCCATTTTTTAGCTATAAGTGATAATCCATGAGTACAAGCATCCTTCATGTAAAACCAATTTGCAGGCTGTTGTGCCGAAACCCCCACAGCCCCACCTTCCAGCGTGGGGTGAGGGGTTGTATGTTCAATCAGGTTGATCAAATGAGGGTCCAGACTACATTGCTGTAGTTTCACCATTCACCCCTGTCCCGTATCCTGCGGGACTCAGTTACTAGTGGGTTTCGAGGGGAGACCCCAAACCTGAAATATAATGGGCGAGAGAAAAGAGCGAGACTTTGCAAAGGTTGTCAAAGTCTGTTTTAATGAAATAAACCATTACATTTATACTTTGCAGAAAGGTAGGAAGTAAGGAGGAGAAGGGCAGGACATGCAAAACGTGTTTAAGATAAGCTTGGAATGTCCTGTGGGCTGGAACATCCTGAGGCTCATCTTCAGCAAACATTAGCATAGCCCTAAGATCGGATCCATGCTGGGCGAGCAGGGCATGTTCGGGCTTGTCCAGGTGGGACTGTGTCTAGGTCTCCAACACATCCCAATCGCAGCCCTTACATTCTACCATGCCCCCTCTTCCGCAGATTATTCCCTGGGCTTGGAAAAGGGGCACAAGTGGATGAGAAGCAGAACAGTCCACTCTCTCTGGAGCTGTTTTCTTGGACTCTGATCAATTCTGGCTGTTTCCTTTCATGGCAGCTAATGCTAACGATTTACTTCATATCAAGTTGTTTCACCGGTAAACTCTCATGTGAGCTAAAAGTGCTAAATTACACTATGGTCCTTGGTCCTTATATTTTAAGTTCATTTTAAGGAATAATCACTTCTGCTCTGGTGTGCAATTTATTTCCACATGTTGCACATCTGGGCATCTGGGGATGTTTGCCAGGCCTAGGTAAAGTACCTCTAAGCACTCAAAGAAAATTGGTCATTCAAAACCTGCTCCCAAGCTGGCATGAACATATCACAGTTTATACTAGTGTATTTGAGATAACTGTCCCATCTCCTTACATCGAAAATAAGTATTAATTACTTAGTAAATCTAAACAATTAAGGGTTAATCTGTTTATAAATGCTATGTCTCAAGGTAATAAAAGGATATAGAAAGGTGGAAAATGTTAAAACGTTATTTAGTAAGGATTGATGTGAAGATGATGAAAAAGTTTATGCAAGTGATAAAAGTCTGAGGATGTTTGTTGTGACCGGTAAAAAGGACACTATATAAATAAGCTTAAATTTGTAAAGTTCAGTCAACTAGTTTAAAAATCAAAATGTATGTCTAGTCAAGGTTTGTTTAAGAGTGTTCAGTTTGGGAGGCTGGAGAGATGGCCTAGCGGTTGAGAGTGCCAATCCCCACATGGTGGCTGAGAACTGTCTTTAACTCCAGTTCCAGGGGAATCTGACACCCTCTTATGACCTCTGCAGCATTGCACAACACTGGTACACAGACCTACATGCAGACAGTACATTCATACACATACAAAAATAAATAAAAAATTTAAAAAAGAGTGTTCAGTTTTCGTCCAACCTTTATATGCATATCACATGGCACCTCAAGGTTTAGTAAAATGATAAGATACTTGTATTAAGTTAAATTGGTATAAACACTCAAGCTAGTTTACTAGTGGCTTGAATAGGATTGTGAATATACAGAGTTGTTAATTTTCAGTTCTCTCCTGGCTTGAACCTGACTACCTGTTACAGGTTTGGATTAAATGGGCACAGGTAAATGGGGGGGTTACCTATGGCTACTGAAAATGTACTTTATGCTTCTTGCAAGAGTTGCTTTTGATATTTCCTTTAACCTAACCAGAAAATTTGGCTCAAAAGGCTAGATTCTATCTTCCTGAACTAGCTGCATGCAGTCCAAAAGAAGACAGTCTGGATGGGCTTTGGTAATCCTTATCAGTTTATTTCCTGTCATCTGGTATGTGTTACAACTCCTGTATTTCTGGGAAAACTATAAATCAGGATAAAAGGTTGGAAAAAGAAAAAGACTGTTCCCATTTGTAGTAATTATAGTAAACAGTTTTACATTTAAAATAAGCCTGAAATTGTTTAAGTCGATCTTGCGGTTTATGCCTGCTCATCGTATGGTATTAAGTCTTTCCTCCAGTCAGTATTATACAAGGCTGTTTGAACTTTTGTCCAAGCCCTATCTAGAATATTATACAGTAATTAAATGTGTTAGGCTGGTGTAACTTAGCCTTTCTGTATGGATAACCACCATATATAATGCCCATACCAATTTGGCCAAAAACAAAATTTGGTTAATCTGGTAACTGTATGA
Source organism: Rhizomys pruinosus (assembly GCA_009823505.1). Classification (NCBI taxonomy): domain Eukaryota; kingdom Metazoa; phylum Chordata; class Mammalia; order Rodentia; family Spalacidae; genus Rhizomys; species Rhizomys pruinosus. Next base: position 6,114,996 of record VZQC01010467.1, on the reverse strand, counting down.
ACCAAGAGAAAAGTATAACTAAAAGATCAGTAATCATTATATTTCCTTTAAAGTCTGAGAGTTTGTGCCTCCAAACACTAGATTTTAAGTCATTTAAAATCATATGAGATTTGTTGTTACCAAATAACAGTTTCTTCTCTCTATTTAAGCAACTATCTAAGGGAAAACTCACACCCACCATGACTATTGAAATTTCCTGGAAAGCAGATGCTGAGTCAATACACCACATGGACAAATGAACAAAAGAAGAAGCCCAATAATAGATGCTTCAGAACCCCTAGTTGAGAAATTCTAACAGACTTTTAAGTTTGTTGTTGTTGTTTTTGTTTGTTTGTTTGTTTTTTAATTCACCCTGTTCATCTCTTTGTTCCCTGCCTAGAAAATGTACCTGGCTACTCATGCCTTCATGGGCACTAGTCAAGGATTTTGTTCTCTCTGTAACTATCCTTTTGGGGTCTTTTAGATAGATCCACTGAGCAGGAGTACCTCAGTCTCCACTTCCTATGCCCCTTTTCAGCATGGAAGAAGTCAGAGTGGTCGGCACCCTGATTACCTCTTGGCAACTGGGATAACCCCCTCAAAGGGTAATGTGATAAAAGTAGGAGCTAAAAATTGACTCTGCAGTTTAGGGTCAAGACCCCCCCCCCCAAAGAGCCAGTTTCTTTCTCATCTGAGAGCTGAGTACTTCCTGGATCTGCCAGTGGACTTCTGGTTGCTTTGACTCATGGCTCATGCATCCCTAACTTATATTGACCAGTAGGTAAATTCCATTAAAATCATGGTGCAAGGACCCAATACAACCTTCCTAGCAGAGATCATTCCATCTTAGAGACACCAACTGTGGTTCACTCTTGTGAACTTCCTTCAAGGATTTGAAGGCCACATAACAAGAGGGAGAGATGAGTTGTGGCCCCAGGTTTTCCTCATTCTGCCTGATACCTTACCAAGTCCTCAATATTAAACATGAATTTGGTGACATTATTGAAGGCCCCTGGTCACAACAGTTTATTAACTATACCTTGACCCTTGGTTCTCAAGTTATCTCCCTTAACTCTACCTGCCCTGAGGTCATAGCCTTTGATACTAGCTTTGTTTCAAGTTTCACAGGTGTGGTCTAAATTAAAGTCCATTTTTTTTTATTCTGTTACATTGGTCACTGGGGGCATCTTATACCTTCTGGCCTTTCTCTGCCTTTTTCTCTTCAGGTGTTTGTTTCACTTTGCTTGCAGCCAATGCCAGGTCAACAAAACAATGGCCCAGGTCCTCTCAGCAATGGTCAATAGGGTCTCTGCATGAACTCCTCCACAATTCATGGGGATGAGCTTGCCTCTCCCCTCTTTGGTACCACTCCTGGCCTCTTCCCTCAGTGACTGGCCAAAGACAGGTAAGACCCTGCAAAACCAGGGCAACCTAAGCCAGATGCAGTCAAATGTCGGAATGCCAGAGGTGGGGTCAACAAGGCTCGGGGATAACACCCGAGCTCCCACTGGATCACTCCTCATGCAAAATTAAATACAAAGGGTGGAGATGTAGTATAGCCAGTATGCTGAGAATTATGCCATGCGCAGAGCTTATCCCTCATCAACCTAACCTGCCTTAGGCAGGTGAGATCATACATGCAGCGCTGCAAACCTGGGCCAATCAGAAGATGACAAGAAGAGAGCAGGAATGCAAACAGTACATAACCCCTTATCCTGCCCTCAATAAAAGCTCGTCCTCCCAGGGTCGGTGTTTTGATTCTGTGCCTCTCACCCCCATTCCTTCAGTCACACCCTGAAATTCCCCAGCAGGCCTAGGGGATTGACTACACACATAATTTAAACTAAAAATAAAACCTGAAAGAATTTTAAGCAAGCAAATTACAACAGTGCACCAAAAGAAGTAGTTGTGTATAAAACTAGTGAACTATTCAAAATATCTAATGTAGCAAGTATAAAATGTAGCTATCTTTGAAATGAAGTATAACTTCATGGAGAGACTTTCTGTATTTATAAAAAGGAAGACAAAATTCCATAGTCATGTTAATTATTTATAGATCCAAATTAATCTCCAACAAAGTATGAGAATTCAAAAACAATGACAGAAGTTTTTGAGAAAATCATTCAAATTTTTTGCAGAAAAGGAAGATTTGGTCTTATCAGTCCAAACAATAATGGAAATACAGATGATTCCACTACTCAATGAAAAGAATTTGCCAAGAAAAATAAACCTTGACAAATAGTCTCAAAATATTTTAAGCAAAGTATAAGGAAAATTACTAGAGAAAGGAAACTTCTTAATTTTATTTTGACAATTCTGTACACGTACACTGTGATCACATTCTTCCCACTTTACCCTTCTATAGCCCCTTCCCACTTCTGCTGACCACATTCTTCCTGTCAACTTTTCATTTCTCCTTCTACTTCCAGCAGGGAAGAAGTTTCAAGTTCAGTTCCACATTTATTTCAATGTGTCCTGTTCCCAAATGGTATGATATCTTCAACAATGGGATCCTACCATCTATTTTTGGTGGGCAAATAATAGCAACGGGAATAGCTGGCATTGAGATAGCACCCTCTTTGGACTTCCCAGACAACAAGTCAAAGGGAATATACTGCATCAAAAATTCAGACTTTCAGTAAACGCTCTGGTTTTTAGAAGCATCATTATGTTCCTATATAGAATACTACTCAAACAGTTTTTTTTTTTATTTTGAATTATACTTTGTTTATTATAACATAGTAGGATTCCATATGTTTCATAGATCATTTGTTTGTTTTGATCCTGGGAAAGTGAATCTTTCCCAGTCCTCATGTCCTCATCCCATTTACACCAAGAAAGCATACTAAATTTTTCCCAAGAAACAATGATGCATCACATTGTTACCCATATGTAAAAATTAACAACAAAAATGGGTCACAGAATTTTATGGAACATGTAAAATTTTATTCATTTTATGAAGCAAACACAGGAGGAAAATCCATGTGACCTGAAGTTTAATGAAGCATTTTTGACATAACAATAAATGCCAAACTCATAAAATATGATAAATTGGACTGCATAAAAATTGAAAATTTTCACTATGATATGTAGGTTGTTTTTCTTTCATATTCTTTTTTTTGTAAGTCTGAAAAGATTGCATGCTGAATGGGATGAAATAGAAGATATTTTCAAAAAGACAAATCTTTATAAATGAAAATGGACAAGTTCTTGCCAGGAATTCAGGGTAAAGGTTTATATAGATAAAGCACAGATATTTAGGGTGGTAAACTACTCAGTATTGTGAGGCAATGTTGAAGGTATTACCCTATAATCATGTTATAATCATAGAAACTTAACTAATGTCAGGGTGAATATCAATATAAGTAAAAATAAGTCAATCAACAAGTTGGAGATTCTAGTGTGGAATTCAGGAGGGAATCAAAATTCTCTCTCTCTCCCTCCCTCCCTCTCTCTCCCGCTGTCTTCTATCTATATATCTATCCATCATCTATCTATGTATCATCTATTGATGTATCTGAGCCTTGCTGAAGTGCATTGAAAACATAGTATTAACTTAGGATATGAGTGAAGTCTACTATAACAAAGGTAAAAGTAACAGAAATATGGGATTATAGTTGATAAAGTGATTTCATTTATTTCTTTATTTTTTAGTAAATATAATATCTGATGTTACTCATCAACTTGCTCTGTAATGTAGACAAGTAAAGTAACATTGTTTCTTTACCTGCACACAATCTTACTATCAACATGTAAAATCCTAGCACTCAGGAGGCAGAGAGAAGTGGATCTCTGTGAGTTCAAAGCCAACATGGTCTATATAACAAGCTCCACACCAGCTGGGACTAAGGGGACACCCTGTCACAAACAAACAAACAAACAAACAATAAACAAAACAAAAAAACAAAAACAAACAAAAACAAAATGTAAAATCCTAAACATCTTTTGGAATTAACCTAGAGTTTATTTGCAGAGGTCACAGTTTTGGTATATCTGTCGCATCCATATAGGCATATTTTGGGATGATATAAATTGGAAGGAACAACAATAACAGAAAAGATGGGGTCAAAAAACTGACTGAAACAGTAAACTCATGCCTAAAACAATAAACTTCAGAGTAAAAAATTTTAAAATACTGAGAAAAAGATGAAACACATATGTATGATGGAATGTATTAATTCTGGCAGGTAGGGTACAAGGAAATGGAATTGGATTTAATCTTGATTAAAAAATATTGTATGAAATACATGAAACTTCACCAAGCATGGTGGTGCACGCCTTTAATATTAGCACTCAGGAGGCAGAGGTAGGTGGATCTTTGTGAGTTCAAGGCCAGCCTTGGTCTATAGCTACAGGGAGACTCTGTCTGGAAAAGACAAAAAAAAAAAAAAAATGGCCTGGAACTTGCTATGAAGACCTTGCCAGGCTGGCCTTGATCTCCCAGTGACCCTCCTGCCTCTGCCTCCAGAGTGTTGGGATTAAAGGTGTGGGCCACCTCACCTGGGCCAGTATTTCTTTTCTTAAAATGAAGTTGACATTTTTTTCTTAAAATACTTGTTATATTTCTCAGATGTAAAAGAATTTATAGTTTTGGTACCTTAAACTGTTAATAAAATTAATTTTGTTTTTTTGTTAGAATCTCTGGAGCAGGCCACTTGAATATGCTTAAAACTATTTCCAAAATACATCTGATTAAAGTNAAAAAAAAAAAAAAAAAAAAAAAAAAAAAAAAGAACTAGACGTATTTGGTACCTATAAAGACAGGAAGAAGTGTTTGTTCCCAGGCTCCCTTGGACATTTCCATTTCCATTTCCATTATCAGGAACAGAATGTGATGCTGTAGCTTGCGTCACGCATTTCCTGTAATTTCTTCAGATGAATGGGAGCATTTTTAGAATGAAATTGCTTTCAATTCTTTCTCACATGCCTGATAGTAATTTAGTTTATTTTGATTGATTGTATAATGAACCTTAATAATCATCACTTCTGATTTTGCTTTTCTTGTCCTATTTTCCAACAATACTTAAACAATATTATTGCTTTTAAACTCCAGTCTAGACATTTCTTATCACTATTTGTTGCATCATAGTTAATTTGAATTTGTAAAATTAGAAAATCTGAAATTTCTGAAAAAAATTCTGCAGATATTTTTTCTCATCAAGTTTATATGTATCCCTTGATAAAATTTTCAACGTTAATATTAAGGAAATGATAAATATACATTTTCAAAATTTTGAAAACAGCATAGAAGTCAAAACTTAGTTTTCCATTTTTGTTCTAAGACAGTTCGGCCTCTATCACTTAGGCATGTAGAAAAGTCTGTGTGATTCAGGTGATAGAAATATTTAAGTAACACACATTTTATTAATTTTCCTTTTTGGAACCAAAAAATAACAAAAACAAGATATTCAAAATACACAATAGAAAGAATGACTCTTAACTCTTTTGCTGACATCTCTATATCTTATAAATGAAAGCAAATCACTAAAATTTCAAGGTGATATTTGCCTATATAACTATCTTTTAGTGGAAATGTTATAAGAAATAATGAATTAAGAATTATTTTAGATAATTTCATGGCCATTGATTTCAAGTAGAATGAATGCTGTTTTGTGAATAGAAATATTTGCTATTAAACTAGGATGTAGAAAACACTCTAATATTAAAGTGAGTTTGGGCTTTTATCTAGCTGATAGAATTTTCTCAAAATATTAAAATCCATAATGTTGAATCTCAACATCAGGTAATAGTAATATTACTCTACAAGTATGCTTCTTCAAGGTACTTTTGATAATGTATCCTTTTTGGAAAAGTTTTATTATTTATTTTTTATTTAATTTATTTTGACTGACATATTCAAATATAAACTTGTGCATGTTTATATGATCACATGATGTTTCATGCATATATACACTGTTTAAAACTTAAAACTGCTGGCTGCTGGCTGCTGGCTGCTGGCTGCTGGCACACTCCAGAGAGCTGGGGCTGGAGCAGGGTACCGTGGGCTTAGCAAACAACCCTGCCTGCCTCCACCAACTGGAAGCTGGGAGGGAGGTTCCAGTAAGTCCTACAAACAACCTAGAAGAACTGACTGGCAGCAGAAGACATACAGTGTTCAGAAGGTGTCATCTGGGATGTTACCCACCCAGTTCTAGGGGAACATAAAGGGAAGAGTGAACAATACCTTCCAATATATAACCAAAATTGGAAGCCTGAACCCTAAACAAATCAACACTCCATAAAAAAGGAGAATACAACAAAGGCACCGGATTGAATCAAGGAAAGCAATCCTTCAACATGGCGAAGAGGCATTAGAGATTCTCATCAGAAAATAGGCAAAAGGTAAAAGACATGCCAAGAGCACAGCAAAAGAACAATATGGGAAAAGCCCAGAATAATCCCACACAAAACTCTACAAAGCCTGTTGAGGACTTCTACAATGGGATCTCCATAGTGATAGCCCAGGACACAGATCATAGAATAACAATCAAAGATGTATTCAAAGAAATCATAGAAATAAGCGTAGAGAATGAAATACTCAGAAAGAACCTAGAGGGAGTCAATGACAAATTCTGGAAGGATCTGGCAACTCTGAAAGGATCCCATGCTGAAAAGAAAAAGGAAACCAATGAGTAAAACAAGGAGCTACAAGAAAAGATTGAGAAGCTCCAAGATGAAGTGGAAATACTAAAGAAAACACAGGATTAAATTAAAAAAGGAAATCGAATGCTCATCCAATCAAAAGGAAAGAATGGGAAAAAGCCCAAGAAGCAGAATGGAGGAAGCAGAAAAAAGAATATCAGACCTAGAAGATAACATAGAACAACTAAAAAGCTCAAGTAAAGATTATGAAAAGTTAAAAATGCACAAGAGTGAAACAACCAGGAAATGTGGGACACTATTAAAAGATCAAACCTCCTCCATAACATAGAGATAGAGGAAGGAGAAGAATCCCAAGAGAATGGTATTGATCAGATCATCAACATAATAGATGAAAATTTCCCCAAACTAAAAAAGACAAACCAAATACAAGAAGCATATAGAACACCAAATATACTGGACCAGAGAAGACAACCCTCCCCCCTCACAATATCATAGTTAAAATGCTAGATACTCAAAACAAAGATACACTTCTGAAAGTCACAAAAGAAAAACAACAAATTACATATAAGGGGAAAACTATCAGAATTACATCTGACTTTTCAGTGCAAACTATGAAAGCAAGAAGATCATGGAGCAAAGCCTTTCCAGTGCTAAATGAAGATAAATGCTAACCCAGATTGATATACCCAGCAAAAATGTCAATTCTAATTGATGGAAAGAAAAAAATCTTCCATGACATAAACAAGATGAAAGAATGTATGTGCAGAAAACCACCCCTTCAGAGAATACTTGAAGCAATTCAAAGGACAGAGGAGGGAGGCACCTACCCCCAGACAACTTGAAAGAGAAATTAATAAAAACATAACTGCAGAAGTAGAAACCTAGCCTAAAAATACAAATGGATAAGAAGGTGAAAGGAAGCAACACACATCTCTCAATTATAACCTTAAATATTAATGGACTAAGCTCCCCAATCCATAGACTGGGAGGATGGATTAGGAAACAGAATCCATCGATATGCTGTCTACAAGAAACCCATTTCACCCTCAAGGATAGGCATCACCTTAAAGTGAAAGGATGGAAAAAATTATTCCAAGCAAATGGTTCCAAAAATAAAGCAGGACTTGCTATCTTAATATCAGACAAAATAGACTACAAAGCAGAAGCAGTTAGAAGAGAAAAGGAGGGCCATTACATCCTTATCAAAGGGAAAATTAACCATGAAGACTTCACAATAACGAATATATATGCACAAAAATCTGGTGCACCAATCTTTATAAATACAACTCTACATGCCCTCAAGGCAGATTAACCCCAGGACACTCATACTAGGGGACTTCGATACCCCACTGAATCCTTTGAACAGATCAACCAGGTAAAGGATAAACAGAGAGACATCTGAACTGAACAATACAATACAGCAAATGGACCTCACAGACACATTCCAAATAGTCCACCCAAACACCAGAGAATATATTTTCTACTCAGCTCCCCACAGAACATTCCCCCAAATTGACCACATACTTGGACACAGAAAAAACCTTGACAAATACAAAATAAATTGAAATAATTCGTGCATTCTATCAGACCATAGTGCAATAAAACTCAATATCAACACCACAATAAAGCCCTGCTACCTACAGGGACACATGGAGACTAAACAACACACTCCTGAATAAAGAATGGGTCAAGGAGGAAAGAAAGAAAGAAAGAAAGAAAGAAAGAAAGAAAGAAAGAAAGAAAGAAAGAAAGAAAGAAAGAAAGAAAGAAAGAAAGAAAGAAAGAAAGAAAGAAAGAAAGAGAGAAAAGAAAGAAATGAAAGAAAGAAAGCCCTCATCTACCAAAACCAAATTGAAAGCAAAAATGTTGAAGATATACAAGGAGCTGGAGAGATGATTCAGTGGTTAGAGCACTGGCTCTAACAGAGACCAGGGTTCAATTGCTAGCGCCTTCATGATGGCTAGCAACTGTAACTACAGTTC
>VZQC01010467.1:6077105-6105904 GCA_009823505.1 Rhizomys pruinosus | reverse complement strand
TTAAGAGCGCTGACCGCTCTTGCAGAGGACCCAGGTTCGATCCCCAGCATCCACATGGCGGCCGAGAACCGTCTGAAACTCCAATTCCAGGAGAACTCCAGTTCCAGGGGAATCCGACACCCTCTTCTGACCTCCACAGCATTGCACAACACGGGTGCACAGACTTGCATGCAGGCAGTACATTCATACACATACAGAAATAAATAAAATTAATAAAAAAAAAAAAGTTCTCCACACTGTTTTCCATAGGGGTTGCATGAGTTTACATTCCCACCAGCAGTGGATGAGTATTCCCCTTTCCTCACAACCTCTCCAACATTTGTTATCATTTGTTTTCTTGATCAATGGCCAGCCTTACCACAGTTAGATGATATCTTAGAGTGGTTTTAATTTGCATTTGCATTTCCTTAATTATTAACGATGTTGAACATTTTTTAAGATGTTTCTCAGCCATCTTCATTTGTGAAGTCTCTGTTCAGTTCTTTACTCCATCTTTTAAGTGGGTCATTTGTTTTCTTCCTCCTTTGTTTTTTGAGTAGTTTATATACTCTGGATGTTAATGCTCTGTCAGATGTTTCACTGGGGGAGGTTTCCTCCCACTCTGTGGGTTTTCTCTGCTCGTCTTAGATTATGTCTTTCACTGTACAGAAACTTTTGAGTTTAATAAGGTCCCACTTGTCTATTGTTAACTTTGTTTCCTGTGCAGCTACTGTTTGATTTAGAAAGTCTTTTCCTATGCCTATGTCTCATAGAATAAAACGTTGGTAGTAACCTAGCATTTTCAGAGTTTTGGGTCTTTGATCCATTGAGGTCTTTGATCCATTTGGAATTGATTTTTGAACAGGGTGAGAAGTAGGGGTTTAATTTTATTCTTCTACAAGTGGTGATCCAGTTATGCCAACACCATTTGCTGAAGATGCTGTCTTTCCTCCACTGAGTCTTCTTGGCCTCTTCGTCGAATAGGAGGTAGCTGAAATTGCATGTGCTCAAGTTTGGCTTTTCAATTTTGTTTCACTGATCTACAGGACTGTTTTTGTGCCAATACCAGGCTGTTTTTATGACTATAGCCCTGTATTACAGTTTGAAGTCTGGTATAGTAATCCCCCACACATACTCTCCCACCCCCACAATTCTCTTTTTGCTCAGGGTTGCTTTAGCTATCCAGGGTCTTTTGTTTTTCCATATGAACTTTAGGGTGTTTTTTCCTAGGTCTGTGAAGAAGCTCATGGGGCTTTTAATTGGGATTGCATTGAATCTGCACATTACTTTGGGCAGGATGGTCATTTTTACTATATTAATTCTTGCAATCTATGAGCATGGGAGATCCTTCCATCTTCTGGTGTCTTCTTCAATCTCCTTCAGGATTTTAAATTTTTCATTGTAGAGATTTTTAATGTCTTTGGTCAGGTTTGTTCCTAGGTATTTTATTTTTTTGAGGCTACTGTAAGTGGGAAGGTAAACTTATATTCCTTCTCCACTTGTTTATTATCAGTGTAAAGAAAGACTAATGATTTTTCTAGGTTAATTTTTTATCCTGCCATTTTACTGAAACTCTTAATCATTTTTAGTAGTTTTCTGGTGGATTTTTTATCATCCCTCAGATAAACAATAATATCATCTGCAAAAAGGTATAGTTTAATTTCATCTTTTTTGATTAGTCCTCCTTCAATTTCCTTCTCTTGTATTATTGCCTTAGCAAGCATTTCAAGGACTATGTTGAAGAGGATTGGTGATATGAGGCAGCCTTTTTGAGTTCCTGCCTTTAAGGGGAATGGTCTTAATTTTTGTCCATTCAGGATGATGTTGGTTGTGGATTTTTTGTATACGGCTTTGATTATGTTGAGGAATGCTCCAGTCCAATTCCCCCTAGAACTTTAAACAGGAAGGGATGCTGGATCTTGTCAAAGGCTTTTTCTGCATCAATTGTGGTGATTGTGTGGTATTTGTCTTTCAGTCTATTTATATGTTTTATGATATTTATTGATTTACATATGTTGAACCATCACTGCATCTCTGGTATGAATCCAACGTGTTCATGATGGATGATCTTTGTGATGTGGTTCTGTATGCGATTTGCAAGTATTTTGTTGAGAAGTTTTGCATCTGTGTTCAATAATGAGATTGGTCTTGTTGAGTTAGAAATGACACTCTACCAGAGAATCTCTCAAGAGGCCAAAAACTGTGGAGGAAAAGCTTTAATAAAAGAACATTACATCAAGGAAAAATTACAGAATACAACACAGAGACAGTGACAGAGACAGATTGGCGCATTGGGCTGAGCACACTTCCATGGGACTGGAGGGCAACAGCCCCAAGGTCTGATACACTCCCACTTTTATTCCCAGTTAGGGGATTTGTACTGTGGTTACGGTGGCCCTTTCTTTAATTGTTGAGGTCTTGGTGGTTGCAGAACAGGCAGTCTTTCATTGGATATGTCCACCTGCTCTGGACTCTCTTTGTTCTATTGTTTTACCTGGTTTGGTCTTTCTGTTCTTGTCCATAAAGCATTTAACTGTTAGAGGGGAGTTGGTCTGGGTTGTCTCCATTGTTGCCTTTTTGGCAGAAGTTAAATCACTTTACTAATAAAGAATAAATTTTTCTGTGCCATGCTTTTGTTTTTCAAAGCCCTGGGGTGAAATCTAGGCCAAGATGGAGCTGACCAAGCTAAAATGGAGTTAGCTTGGTTCTCACAGTCTATAGTTTTCCTTTTTGGTTGTGTCTTTGGCTGGTTTAGGTATTAGAGTGATGCTGGATTAATAGGAGTTTGGGATATTTCCCTCTGTTTGTGTCCTTCTGAACAATTTGAGTAATAAATGTTGTAAAATCTCTTTAAATGTTTTAAAGAATTCTGCTGTGAATCCATCTGGGCCTGGGCTTTTTTAGTTGGGAGATTTTTTATTACATCTTCAATTTCCTCTATAGTTATGGGTCAGCTTAAACTGTAAACCTCTTCTTGGTTAAGCTTTGTTGGTTCCCAGGATTTCAGATAGTCATCTATTTCTCTTAGGTTTTCAAACAGTAGAGTATACACTATTTTTTTTTTATTTTTTTTTTATTTATTTCGGTATGTGTATCAATGTACTGTCTGCATGCAGGTTTGTGCACCCATGTCGTGCAATGCCGCGGAGGTCAGAAGAGGGTCTCAGATTCCCCTGGAACTGGAGTTCTCCTGGAATTGGAGTTTCAGACGGATCTCGGCTGCCATGTGGGTGCTGGGGATCAAACCCGGGTCCTCTGTAAGAGCGGTCGGTGCTCTTAACCGCTAGGCCATCTCTCCAGCCCCTATTTTTTAAGTATTCTTGTATGATTGTCTGGATCTTATCTTTATCTGTTGTGATGTTTCCCTTTTCATCATGAATACTATTAATTTTGAGTTGCTCTCTCTCTCTTTTTGTTAACTGGGCTAGAGGTCTACCTATCTTGTTTATCCTCTCAAAGAACCAGATTTTGGATTCATTCATTTTTTGTATTGTTTTCTTTGTCTATATTTCATTAATTTCTGATTATTGTTACTTCTTATCTGTTGGGTTTAGAGTCCATTTGTTGTTGTCTTTCAATTTTTTTAGCTGTTGTGTTAGATCATTTATATCTTCCCTGTCTGGTTTTTCTGTTGTTTTGTTTTGTTGATTGTTTTGTTTTGTTTTGTTTTTGTTTTCTGTTGTTTAATTTTGGCACATAGGGCTATAAATTTCCCTCTTAGGACTGCTTTTAAAGTATCCCACAGGTTTTGTGTTATATTGTCTTTTTGTTTGTTTGTTTGTTTGTTTGTTTAGTTCCATGAATACTTTTACTTCATTCTTTATTTCTTCCCTGACACATTTATTATTCGGTATTGTGTTGTTTAGACTCCATATGTTCTTGAAGCTAGTTGGGCTTATTCTGGTGTTAATATTGACCTGTATTGCACTGTCTTCTAATAGAATGAATGAGATTATTTCAATTCTTATATATTTGTTGAGGTTTCTTTTTTGTCCCAGTGTGTGGTCAATTTTGGAGAATGTTCCCTGGGATGCTGAGTAGAAAGTATATTCTCTGGTGTTTGAGTGAATTATTTGGTAGATGTCTGTGAGGTCCATTTGTTATATTGTATTGTTCAGTTCCAATGTCTATTTATTTTTTGTCCAGTTGATCTATCCAAGGGGCTCAGTGGCATATTGATGTCCACCATTATTAGTGTTTTGAGATTAATCTGTGTCTTGAGGATGCACAGAATTTTCTTTATGTAGTTCGGTGCATCTGATTTTGGTGCATAAATATTTAAGATTGTGATGTCTTCCTGATTAATTGCTCCTCTGATAAGGATGTAGTGGCCTTCTTTGTCTCTTCTGATTGATTTTACTCTGAAGTCTATTTTGTCTCATATTAAAATAGCATCTCCTGCTTGCTGTTTGGTACCATTTGCTTGGAATACTTTTTTCCATCCTTTCACTTTAAGTTGGTGTCTATCCTTGAGGCTGAGATGGGTTTCTTGTAGGCAGCATATAGATGGATTCTGTTTTCTAATCCATTCTCCCAGTCTGTGTCTTTTGATTGGGGAATTTAGCCCATTGATATTTAAGGTCACTATTGAGAGATGTGTGTTGCTTCCTTTCAACATATTCTTGGTTTGCATACTTGGTCTAGGTTTGCATTTATGCTGGATGTTATGCTTTTATTAGTTTCTCTTTTTAGTTGTTTGGCCATAGTTGCTCCTTTGTTCTTTGGATTGCTTTGAATATTTTCTGAAGTGTTGTGTTTTTTTTGACATGTATTCTTTCATCTTGTTTGTGTCATCAATTTTTTCTTTCTTCTTCAACTATAATTGACATTTGTGGTGGGTATAATAATCTGGGTTGGCATCGAAAGTCATTTAGGACTGGGTATACTTTACTCCACACTTCTGGATTTCATAGTTCACACTGAAAAGTCAGCTGTAATTCTGATGGGTTGCCCCTTGTATGTAATTTGTTGTTTTTCTCTTGTAACTTTCAGTATTTTATATTTGTTTTGAGCATCTAGTGTTTTAACTTTGACATGGCATGGGGAGTTTCTTTTCTGGTCTTATCTATTTGGTGGTCTATGTACTTCTTGTATTTATATAGGTTTGTCGTTTTTCAGTTTTGGAAAATTTTCTTCTATTATCCTTTGGAATATCTGATCAATAGTGCTGTCTTTGGATTCTTCTCCTTCCTCTATCCCTTTGATGTGGAGATTTGGTCTTTTCATAGTATCCCACATTTCTTGGTTATTCCACTCGTGTTTTATTTTTATTTTTTCATAGTCTTCACTTGTGCATTTTAGATGTTCCATGTTGTCCTTCAGGTCTGATATTCTATTTTCTGATTTATCCATTTTGCTTCTGAGGCTTTCTCCCATCCTTTTCTTTTGATTGGATGGATTTTCCATTTCCTTTTTCATTTCTTCCTGTGATTTCTTTAGTATTTCAATTTCCTTTTGGAGTTTGTCATTCTCTACTTGAAGCTCCTTGCTTTGCTGGTATCCTTCTTTTCTCATTTCGGCAGGGAATCTTTTCAATGTTTTTACTTCCTTCCAGAGTTTGTCTTTCTCTCCCTCTAGTTCTTTTCAGACATTGTGTTTCTCTTTCTCTAGTTTTTTTCAGAGTCTGTGTTTCTCTTCCTTTAGCTCTTTTCGGATTTTGTGTTTCTCTTCCTCTATTTCTTTTCAGGACTTACATTTCTCCTCAACTTTTCAGAGTTTGTCGTTCTCTCCCTCTAGTACTTTCCAGTGTTTATCATTATTTCCTTCTAAGTCCTTCCTGAGTTTTTCATTTTCTCCCCTTAGTTCTCATATTTGTTATTTATATTCTTTGATTTCTTTGAATATGTCTACAATTGTTCTTCTAAGATCTGTATCTTAATCTCCTTCCAGGGAGATCTCCTTGTAAGAATATTCTGTCAGACTGGTAGAGTTCAGTGTTGATTTATTATGAGCTTTTCCCATGTTGTTTTTTCCCATGTTGTTTTTTCATTGTGTCCTTGTCATGTGCATTTGGTGTTTGCTTGTTTGTTTGTTTATTTGTTTGTGGTTTTGGATTCTGGTACTTCAACTTTGGCTGCACAGACTAGATTCACTAAAACTACACCTGCCTGCTAGATAGTCTGCACCACAGCATCACCAGCTTGTGGGGGGGGGGTTGTTGCTCCTTTGGCCCATGCTGGTACCTTGTTGACCTGATGCACCCCTCCGACCCTATCTAGGTACACCCGTGTCTTGCTTCTCTGTACAACCCAAGCTGGGAGGTTCCAGAGCGGGATGGTGGGCCCCCAAGTCTCAAAGAAGCTCCATCTTGCCTTAACAGCACCACATTAAATCCAGGCCCTATATTGTATTCTTTAATTCACACTACTATTCAAGTTAATCTTAGCATCAAGCATTCTTAAAGACACTTTATTATCCCTAAGAATTTGGTTAAAATGCAGTTCCACCCCAAATTCTAAGCATATTTATTTTATTCACCTTGTTATTCTCCAAATAAGATTTAATCACCTTACTTCACTAGAGCTTTGTGTAACTGATGCTACCAATTTTAAATGTAAAATTAAGTGTTAGTAGTTTATATTAATGGGATTTATTGGTCTTATTTTAACATATTAAAATGAGAAAATAATTCAGTATGCAAATGAGTGTGCATGGGTATAGTATAAAATGTTCCACTACCATTTATTTGATTGAATATTAGTAAAATGATCTATGAAAATTAGATTAAAGACTTCCCAGATGTTTTACTCTAAACTCATCTGTTTTGAATAGGAAATCAAGACTTCACAATGTGTTGAAATGAGAAACAAATGAGAATAAGAAGTTTGAAGTTTTTTTTTTTTTTCATTTATGAGGTTCCAAATATATATGATTGGCTGTGTCTAGAATCAGCTTTAAGGCTTGACAGGCTGTGTCTATGAATATTTATTTCCAGATTGTATGAATATTATTGAGGCACTCACAAAGGAGTCAGACTTCAGAGTATTTGTGAAAAACATCCTCCATGACCAAATCCTTTGGTAAGAGATA
Source organism: Rhizomys pruinosus (assembly GCA_009823505.1). NCBI lineage: Eukaryota > Metazoa > Chordata > Mammalia > Rodentia > Spalacidae > Rhizomys > Rhizomys pruinosus. The sequence continues at coordinate 6,098,896 of VZQC01010467.1, read as the reverse complement.
ATACCTAGAAATGATTTCCCGTACTCTATCTTTGGTTGTGTATGCATGTGGGGTGGGGGAGAGACCCAACCAGAAAATGAATAAGAATTTTAAATTTATTTTCCTGGATCAAATGACAGGAGTAAATCTACTAGATGTAAAGTAAAAATAATATAGATTTAAGAGGTATGATTTGAATGTTATAGCAGATTAAATAGTTTATTATCATTTACATTAAGTAGACAATCTGAGTAATTTCGTCTAAAATCAAAAAGAAAATTAGAGTATTTTTGTTGGACTTTTAAATTAATAAGACTATGTGATCTTTATATTTTATTATTCTTAACTTTATTAATTTAAAATTATATTCATCAGAAAATGCTTTTTGTCTTTTGCCAGGAACATTGTCTAACAGTATTTCAGGCATTTTTCTTCATTAGTTTTGTATCAGTTTATTAGTTATGTTAATTCAATTTTAAATTTTAACTAATTTAAAATGCTTACTGTCTTTTTTTGTCAGATCTGTGCTGAGTCAAATTTGGATAGATAAAAATAATAATTTTGACAGAAAGAGAGAGAGACAGAAACAGTCAGAAATTTGGGGAAAGAAAAGTAAATGGGAGAAGAGAGGGAAGGGAGAATTTTCATTGGTGTTCTTATGGTTCTGTATAGAATAAATCTCAGAAGAACAAAATATGTCAGTTTAGGACAAAACATAATCATAGCTTTGACCAAATAATTGTGTGATTTAAACAATTTATGAAAAAATAAATTCTCAAAGATGACCTTTTGCCAAGTATTGCTAGAGAAATGAGATGGTGCATTTGTTTGCTTGTGTGACTGGACAAAGAACATGTTGAAGGTAGGGAAAAGTTAGGGCCAGAGTCAGAAATGCTCAGGCAAAGAAAGCCCCTGGTTTAACTTAATTCTCAGGTGTGGTGTTAAATTGCATACATATGAAATAAATATTTAAAAATATAGAAAAATACAATAAATTCTAAAAATATTTCTCTCTTATAGATGTTTGATTCAGGCATATAAAATGGATTATATAAGTAATAAAATAAAATTTGCTATTTAAATAAGTAGAGTTCCATTTGATACCTTCTGTTGGAAGAAAACTTTGAGTTATTAATTTCATAAGATAGGTAAAACTGCTCAAATCAAAGTTGAAAGTATTAATCAAATAACTGTGAAAATTTGGTTCAGCTGAATTTAAAATTCACTGGGATATGAAGGGGATTCTTGTTAAATCCTCACTGTGAATGCTTAAGCAAATAAGGCAAAATGGGAGAAATACAAATATACATGCCTCAGAAGATTGTAAATCGTATCAGTAGAAATCTAGCAGCCCCACACTCTTGTGCAGTCCAGAGAAGACAGAGTGTGCAGCTCAGAGAAAGTAGAAATAAAAGTCTCTCATGGAAATAAAAGTACCTCTAGAAAGCTAACATTTATGGTACTTGAGACATGCTTTTTGATAAATTAAAAAATTAAGTTAAAACTAAGTTAAAAAAAACTGTTATTAATTGATCTTAGTCTTTTAACTAAGTTAATAATTGATCTTAGTTTTTTAACTGAGATCAATTATTAAAGATAAAAATGAGAAACTAAGCATGTTTAAAAGGTTAGCAAAGTGGGACTACAACACGGAATCAAGGTGCCATCCAGGAAAGATTGTGTGTTTTTTTTCTGAGTGGACCTTTGTTTGTTTTCTTTATGTGCCCATTTTAAGAATGACAGAATGCATGATAAAGTTAGAGGGTGAATATTCATAATCAAGAACAATAGAATGTATAATTAAGGCATGGAGGGGGAAGATAGATTATATCAAAGAAAAATTTACAAAACACTGTATCTTCTAACATGTGTGCAAAATAAAAATGGTTTGTGGGTGCTGCAGTGACAGAACTTGAGCTGCGAAAGAATGCCACCTGTCCTCTGTGCAAATACAACAAAGAAGCCAAGCAAGCTTTGAAGAGCTTATGTCTCATCTCCCTGTGGAACATGCTTACTCTTGATCCTCAATGAAGCAGTGAGGATGACACTTTGTTGTCAGATTTCCCCAAACAACCAAGAAGCTATTTTGATTACTTGTTATAGGTTATAGGATTGGGGTTGAAGATTGAAACGAATTAGGAAATTATTAACCTATGTCCCTCTTACTGAGTCTTTTTCAGTGTAAAATTGATATAAACAATATGAGAAACATAGTTTTTACTCTTTTGGAGCACTGAAAAAAATTATGAGCTCCTTTAATGCACACAGAAATAATAGCTGGGCTTTTAATGGCAACAAGTGAAAGCAAGAGCATTGCTGAAGTGCAGAGGTTGATGTGCACACAGACTGATGTTTTCCTTGGGACTGATCTACCTGATAGCAGATTGAAAAGCCTAGGAAAATGTATGATTTTGTACAAAGCCATTCTGATATGTGGTTGGTCTATGAGAAAAAATTCTTATGGTGCAACATAAGAATGAAGAAGGCATTAAAAATGTTGAGTGGGTTCTATATTTTCCTATTACAACTATGTTTATTTATTTCTGCAGAAAATATATCTAAGACATTTTGAACCGATAAAATGCTTTTGAATATTTCCATATATGTAGCTATGAAATGCATTTAATCTTGTCATTCCTTTCAAATAATTATCATTTTACATTATGCTTTTGGACAGTTAAATTATTTTATAATTAAATTAGCCAGGAGGGATTATTTTAAAATTTTTATTTCTAAAATTGTTAGATCAAAATATTTACTTAGTTATTGGCTTCTAGGCTGTCTAAACTGTGAATCTAATAAGCACATTTTTGTTTCAAACGTACTACAACAATGCATACATATCATTTCAAGTGAAATTTGAGCATTTTCTTCTTTAATTAGAACCTTTATTTTGCTTAGTTTTCTCTTAATAGTTAAGTAGTTGGAGCACTCAAAATGGTAAATTGTAAAAGAAGGATCTTAGCTGAATTTCTGGCTGATCAAGAAGCAGAAAATGCAGGAAATCTAAAGAGAAAGCTTATTGTTATGATTTGCACTGCTCAGCTTTTACATAATCAAGCATGTCAATGTACTCACACATTTGTGGATGCCTCTTGGAACCATGCATCTGAATCTTTTTTAGTGTTTCAACAATACCGTTGCTTTTGCTGCCCCACTCAGGAAGCCATCATCCATGACCCCAATTTTAAGAATGGACCAGCTATAAACAAAGGCTGGGTGCCTTTGTAACCTATCAAGGTACTTTTTATTTTAATGTAGAATGAAAACAGGTGGTCCCAATTTTAAAAGAGACAAATTAGGAATCTAATCTGAATATGGCTGTCATTATCCAAGTAATATTGTTCACATGAAATCGATAGGATTTTAGAAGAAACTGTGTGATTCGCAGTTGATCTTTTTATCATATGTAGTGATTTGCTTTTTAATATCAAACAATGCTTTAACTAATGGTATATGTACATATGTTTCTATTTGTCAATATGATGGTGTAATGAATATTCATGGAGAGTGTCATGCCAAGGAACTGGCATTTACATCCTCTCAAAAGAGTTGATTCGAATAATAAATTCCTCTCTTTCTTTTTTCCTCACCTTATTCTCATTTCTGTAGTTAAGATTCAGATTGAAACATCATGAAATTGCCAGAGAGTGTTAGAATTTGCCCATTATGAGGGTATTGAAATATGTTAGAATTCAGGACCAAATTTAAAGAGCTAAGTATTTTACGGTTATATGTTATTATTCTTTCTACATTTATTGTCCTTTGTTAGAGCTATGATTTTAAGTAAATATTTGGGTCAGTAACTCTCAAAAGAAATGTTTCTGAAGCTATTGAGGTTTTTAGTGTGTTATTAAATAAAAAAAGAGTTGAAAATAATTTGAGTACTAGCAATTATTATTTCCTAAATGAAACAAAGTTCAAGAATAAGAAATCACCACAGGGATAATGGAAAAAAATTGATGGAACCTGATAACTTATAAAACCTGCAAACAATGAGTGACATGTGAGTAGGGAATTGTAATTAATATTTTTATTACATCATTAAGGCCTTTTCCTTCTGAAGATAAATGCCCCAAATTCTCTGGTGGCTAGCCTGCACTCAGAAGTAAGGTTGGAAAACAAAACATAAAATGAAATGATGAGATTTCAGTGTTACAGGATTTTAAAACATTAGATGGAAAATACTTGTCTCATTCTGAAGTTTTGTTTTTCTCAAAAATAACAGTATATTGTTGTCAGCCATTTTGAGCTGCTATGTATGTCAGAGACTGATAGAAGTCCCAATATTTACTTATATTTCTCACTTCTTGAAGCATGGAATGCATTAGTCATTCAGTTCTTTGTGTATGTACTTTTCCTTGCTGTGAGGTAAAGTCCTTATGACAGTTTATGAACAGAGGATAGAAAAATAATTCATCTCTCTTCTATCCTTCCCTTCTAAGTACACTAGTTACACTCACAGAAACTTTACAATCATGATCTAATAAGTACCAAATCCTTTCTTTCCAAATACCATCTCACAAACTAAAGGAAAAAAAAAAAAAGCCCTCTGTACTGACACAGATATTCTGCCTATCTGCCTATAGACACTGGGAAAAAAAAGCATCAAAACCACAATAATGGGGGCTTTATTTGTAACAAAATCAAAATAAAAAGTTATCTGTATAATGACTGAAAGTCTTTAGAATATGCATTTAGCTTCAGAAATAGTATATTTGTGTTTCAAAAAGTAATAAACCTTGACCAATATATCAGAATGAATGTGTAATATTTTCAATATCCTAAAAGAAGGAAGAATTAAATTTACAGGCATCTCACTTTTTAAAATGCAATCAATACCTTTGACATTTAGCTTAGGTAGGATCTTTTTATAGTAGACAAAGAAAATCACCTTATACACTGAACACTAAGTTTAAACGCATATAATTTTTAAGTATGAAAATTACAGGTATTCACTGAAAAAATATTAAAGTAAACAATCTCCAAAGGAATGATGTATTAGGAACATTTTCAATGTCCTGCCAGAAATAGAAAAACACATCAGATGGTCGCTAAAAGGTCTTGCAATGTAATGGTAATTAAGAACTTTGGAGCAGGAAAATGTCTTAAATAGGAACTAGAAATAAGGGAGGTAAACAGGAATCTTCCCCTAGGCCCCCTGTGGTTACTCAGAAGTCTTTGTTTCCCAAGAATGTCATATTCTTGTTTGTTAGCTTTTTTGCAACGTATTTAGTTTATTTACATTTTATTAAATATAATTTGGCTGACATTTACAAAAATAAAGTTGTACATATTAATAAGGTCATGTGATGTTTCATGCATGTACACATTGTTTAAAGCTTGAAACAACTGAACATGCCTATGTCATTAAACATCTATAATTTATTTGTGCTTAAAATTGCCACAGTTCTTTCTTTCAAAACCCTCACCACAGAGGGTTTTGAAATGCATACAAAATTACATCTATATTCATCCTACTGTAAAATCATACACCAAACCATCATGTTATATGTAATTGAAACTTAAAATTCATTGATCAATTTCATTCACACATCCCTTCTATTTCAGGCTCTTATGGTCATGACTCCTCTCTGAGCTTTTTATTTTTCTTTACACTCTGTACATAAACCAAATTTACAGTCTGAAAATAAGCAATAGATTAATTCCAAAACTCATTTGGGGATTCACAGTGTAAGTGTAAACTTGAATGCAGATAAAAATAAATATAAATGTACATTCCTAAACTACTTAGGAAGCTGATGTATGTGTTAGTTTACTTAAAGATATTTATTCTTTCTCCTAAATCTTAGATCTGAGTAAATTGGTGACATATACTTCAAGCTATGTCTATAAAAGTATCAGTCAATGTGGTATTATCTTTACTGCCTAATTACCCACTTTGACTTACATATAAGGGTTTGGAGCTAGGATCTACAAATGAGGGTTAACATAACTTCTTTTTTTCCCCCTGAGTTACTTCACATGGCATAACAGCTTCTAGCTCCATTCATTTACCTTCAAATTTCATGTTGTTACATTTCTTTACCTTTGCATAGAATTCCATTGTGTAAATGTACCACATTTTCATTATCCACTCATCAGTTGAGGGATATTTGGGTTGCTTCCAGCTCTTTGCTATTGTAAAATCACCAGTAATCAACATGGTTCTGCACTTATATCTGCTATAGGATGAATCCTTTGGGTATACACCCAGGAGTGGTATGATTGGGTCAAATGGTAGGTCCATATTTAGTCTTTAAGTTCTCCACACTGCTTTCAATATAGGTTGCATGAGTTTGCAATCCCACCAACAGTGAATGAGTGTTCCCTGTTTTCCAGACCCTCTCCAGCATTTGGTATGATTTGTTATCTTGATCATATGATTTCTTACCTTGATCATAGCCAGTCTTAATGAGGTAAAATGAAATCTTAAAATGGTTTTAATTTCCATTTCCTTAATTACTAATTACTACTTTAAGATGCTTTTAGCTATCTTTATTTCTTGTCTTGAAAAGTCTCTGTTCAGATCTTTACCCATATTTTAACTGGCTCATTTGTTTTCTTGGTTTTTTTTTCAAGAAATTTGTATCCTTTGAATGTTAGACTTCTGTCAGATGCATGACTGGTGAAGATTTTCTCCCACTCTGTGGGTTTTCTTTTTAGTTCCTTCATTATTTATTTTTCTGTACAGAAGCTTTTTAACTAAATGAGGTCCCACTTGTTGATTGTTGACCTTATTTTGTGTGAAACTGCTGTCTTGATTTAGAAAGTCTTTTCCTACCTCTCTATCTTGTAAGTTACTGCCACTGTTTTCTTCTAAAGTTGTCAGAGTTTCAGGATTCACACTGAGGTCTTTGATCAATTTAGAGTTGACTTTTGTATAACTCTAGCGTAGTTGAAAGGGGAAGAAAAATGTTCCATTATATAAATTGCCTATAAGATTTCAAATCTACCAAATATTTCCTACAAAGACTATTCAAATAATACAAAAAAATCCTGAAGATAGAAATGACATATTCAAAAGTATACGGAAAATAAAAACAAAAATTGAAGGTATAAATTATGGAAACCTTAAATAAGACTATGAACACAAATGGAAAATAAAATGAAAGTAAACATTACACAACTTTCTCTTTTTTAAGTGTTAATATACCCTATCTTTATTCATTTTTGGTCTTTTATTTTTGAGACAGGGTCTCCCTTTAGTCCCACCTGGCCTGGAGCTCTCTCTGTAGACCAGGCTGGCCTTGAACTCACAGAGATCCACCTGCCTCTGCCTTCTGAGTTCTGGGATTACAGGTGTGCACCGCCATGCCCTGCAATATTACACACTTTTCTATGACAACTCTAGATATCAATAGCCTCAACTACCCAGTCAAATGACCCGTGGAAGTTAAATGGGTTAAGAAACAAGATTCATCTTCATGCTACCTATAGGTCTTCAAGGAAAGGTGCCACCTTAGGGTCAAAAGATGGGGAACAAAAGTATTCTAAGGAAATGGCGGTAAAAACAAGCAGGAATTGCTATTCTAATATATGACAAAATGGACTTCAATTAAACATTAGAAGAGAAAATACAAAAATAAATAAATAAATAAATAAATAAATAAATAAATAAAAGCCAGGCATGGTGGTACATGCATTTAATCCCAGCACTCATAAGGCAGAGGCAGGTGGATGTCTCTGAGTTGAAGGCCAGCCTGGTCTACAGAGTGAGTTTCAGGACAAGTGGAACTAAAGGGAGACCCTGTCTCAAAAATACTCCCCCCAAAATTAGAAGAGATAAAGAATTTCGCATCACACTGATCAAAGAAACAATCAACCAGGTAGACATCATAATCATGAACAAATATGATAAGTAGTTTCAATAAAAATATACTATTGAATTCAAGACACAGATTAACCCCAATTCAGTAATAGTAGGTGACTTCAGGAGCCCACTTTCTCTAATAGACAGGTCATCTGGACAAAAAATAAACATTAAATTAAATTATCTCACACATCAAATGCAACTACTGAACATTTAGAGAATAATACACCAAAGCACCAAAGAATACACATTCGACTGACTCATCACCAGATGGAACTTTCTTTAAAATAGACCTCATCCTGGGGCAGAACATAAACCTCAGAAAATACAAAAGAATTTTCATATTTCCAGGTATTCTATTTAATCACAATATAATACAACTTAAAGTCAACAGATAAAGAAGCACTAGTAAATACAGGAACAGATGGAGATGAAACAACACATTCTTGAATATGATGAATGAGTCAAAGAAGAGGACAAGAAAAAGTAAAAGTATTTTTGAACTGAATGAAAATTATAACAAAAACAACAATAGTACTGGAACACTTTAAAAGCAGCCCTGGTAGGGAATAAGTGCCTAGATAAAAAGAAAAATCACAGCTAACAGATTTAATGGTACTGCTCAAGAATCTGAAGCATCAGTAACAAACCAAAGCCAAACCCAAAAAAATAGGAATAAATAATAAAAAATCAGAACAGAAAGCATTGCAAAATAAACAAAGAAAACAATTTTAAAAATCAATAAATCTAAAAGCTGGTTATTTGAAAAGATGAGCAACAGGGATGGAACTTTATGCCAGCTAACTGAAAAAGCAAATTCAAGTTAACAAAATCAGAGTTGAAAAGAGGAATATCACAACAGCCACCAAACAGATCCAGAAAATTATAAGGGAATATTTTTAAAAATCATTCTCATTTAAATTTGAAATTCTAAATGAACAAATTTCTAAATTCAGTAGATCCACTAAAGTTGAACCAAGAAGAATGAACAATTTAAATAAACCCATAATGAAAGGGGAAATACAAACATTAATAGAAAGCCTCCTAATTAAAAAAGATAGGATGAATTCAAGTTAGTTTTACCAGACCATCAAAAAAACCCTATGACCGATAATACCCAAATTACTGAAAAAAAGATTAAAGCAGATGGAGAACTCCCAAACTCATTCTATGAAGCCAGTATTATACTAATACAAAAATCAAGTAACAACACAGCAAAAAGTAAAACAATAGGCCCATATCACTAATGAACATAGAAACAAAAATTATCAACACACTTGCAAGCCTCATACACAAATAATTAAAAACAGCATCTACCATGATTAAGTTGATTTTAATTCAGGGATGCAGATATGATTTAATATATACAACTCAATAAATACAAAATTTATATAGATAGACTTAAATACAAATATTCTCCTGCTTATCTCAATAGATGCAGAATTGTCCTTTGGCAGAATAACAAGCATTCATGATAAACGTTCTAGAAACAACTGGACTGGAGGGAACATATCTCAACATAATTGAATATATATCCATGAAACCCACAGTAAACATCATTATAAATGGTGAAAATCAGAAGTATTCACATTAGATATATAAGCAGACAGAGCTGTCCAGTTTCCCTACTCTTTTTCAATAAAGTTCTTTAAACTCTTCAATGAACAATAAGGCAAGAGAAGGAAATTAAGAGTTACTAATTAGGAAAAAAGAGGCCAAATTATTCCTATTTGCAGATATTATATTATTCATAAGTTATCCCAAAAAGTCAATAAAAATTTATATAATTGGTCAATACTTTCAGCAAAAGAGCAGAATACAAAATCAATTTAAGAAAATCAGTAGCATTTTTGTAAAAATAGAGAAAGAGCTGAGGGAAACACTAACATTTACAGTAGTTTCCAAAAATAAAATATATCTAGGTATAAACTTAAAAGAGGATATAAAAGATATTTACAATGAAAATATTATCTTTGAAGCCCGGTGTGGTTGCACACACCTTTAATCCTAGAACTCAGGAGGCAGAGGAAGGCAGATCTTGAGTTCAAGGCCAGCCTCGTCTACAGAGTGAGTTCCAGGACATCTGGGGCTACAGGGAGATGCTGCCTCGAAAAGACAAAAAAAAAAAAAGTTAAAAAAAGAGAAAATATTTTCTTTGAAGAAAGAATTACAGGAAGACGCAAGGGGATGGAAAGATCTTTTTTTTTTTGCCATGGATTGGTAGAATTAATATTGTGAAAGTGGCAGTCCTATTAAAAGCCATATAAAGCCTGAAGGCAATTTCAATCAAAATCTCCTTGACATTCTTCACAGAAATAGAAAGAAAATTGTAAAATTCATACGGGATTACGAAAACAAAAACAAAACACACAAAAGAATGGCCAAAGCATTATTGAGCACAAAGAGCAATGCAGACCCAAGTATCATATCAGATATCAAATTTAATTATAGAGCTACCGTCAGAGAATCATCATGGCATTGGCACAGAAAACAGAAAGGTAGATCAATGGAACAAAACAGAAGACCTAGCCATGGGTGCACAAAATTTTAGTCACCTGATATTTGATAAAGGGGCCAAGAACATATACTGGAGGAAAAACATCCTCTTCTCTACATATTGCTGAGTAAACTGGATCTCCACCTATAGAAAAATGAATTTAGACCTCTGTACATCACCATAAACAAATGTCAATTGAAAATATATCAAAAACCTCAATCTAAAACCTGAAATCCTGAAATTCTTAGAGGAAAACATTGGTACAAAAAAAAAAAAAAAAACTTTCTAAATCAAACATCATTTGCACAGGAATTAACATCAACAATCGAAGAGTGAGGCCACATTAATCTAAAAATATTCTGTACAGCAAAGGAAACAACAATCTGAGTGAATTAGAAGTCACACGGAGTGGGAGGAAATCTTCAGTAACTAGATATCTGACAGATGACTAATATCTAGACTATACAAAGAACACAATAAACAAAGAAGAAATCAAATGACCCAATTAAAAATGGGCTAGGGGTCTCAAAAGAAGAAATTAAAATGTCTAAGAAAAACTTTAAAGAGTGTTTAACATCTTTAGTGATTAGAGAACTACAAATCAAAGTTATGTTGAGATTTCATCTTACCCCAGTCAGATGACTTAAGATTACTAGAAAAATAGCACAAGATTTTGGCAAAGATTCGGGGAAAAGATTCCCTTACTGTTGGTTGGATTGCAAACTTGGGCAACTATTTTTGTAAATTAGTGTGGAGCACTCTTAAAAAACTAAAAATAATTGTACCATATGATCTATGTACACCACTCCTGGCCATATCCCCAAAGAACCCATCCTATGCAGAGATACTTGTGCATCAATGTTTGTTGCTGTTTTTACAATAGCTAGGAAATGGAACACCATGAGGCTGGGGAGATGGCTTAGCACTTAAGAACACTTGCTGTTCTTCCAGAGGAAGGACATGGGTTGCATTGCCAGGACCCTCATTTTGGCTAAAACCTGTCTATAACTTTAGTTCCAAGGGATCTAGTGCCCTCTTATAGCCATTGTAGGCATTGCACAATTGCATAACACTGGTGCCCTTACACACATGCAAGCAATACACATGTATATGAAAAAGAACAAGAGTAAGAATAAGAATAAGAAGAATAAGAATAAGGAGGCAGAGGAGGAAGAGGAGGAGGAGGAGGAGGAGGAGAAGGAGGAGGAAGAGGAGGGGAAAGAATAGGAGGAAATGGAACATCCTAAAGCCCTTCAACATATAAATAGATAATGAAATTGTGGTACATAATAAAGGAACCATGAGGCTAATAGTGAAGAAACAACTCCAGAGGTATGTGTATGGCGGAGAAAGAGACAGGTGTTATCAAGGAGAAAATATATATATAAAAAAAAGGAGGCACTTTAACTTGGGCAGGATAAGGAGAGTTTATACAGTGGGAGAGATAGGTGAGATGAAAAATACATGGTGTGAAAAACCTCTGAGAAATGTATTATACAAAACCAACTGAAAACACACCATAATTGTAGCTAAAACCCATCTATAATTCCAGTTCTAGGGAATTCTATGTCTTCTTCTCTCTTCAGTGGAGAGCACATGTATATGGAACACTTACATGCATGTAGTAAAAAAATTCACATAAAAATAAAATTAAATAAATAAAGCATATTTTAAATAAAAATACAAAATATGAAGAAGTTGTGGGATAGTGAGGTAAGGTAGATCAGAGAATAAATGGAATGGAGGGTTGAATATCTTCAAAATGCATTATATGAAGTTCTTAAAGAATTAATAGAAACATGGATCTGAGATCTCCCAAGGCCAGGTGAAGCAAGCACAGGTAGGTAGGTAGGAGCTGGGTGCTTCAGCAAGGCTGATTGTTGATTGACTTAATCTAGTTAATCTGTTCATCCTGTAGGCACCAGGGCGCTGGCTAAAGAGCACACCCCCCAACTGGGATTATGAAGGCATCTGAAGGAGGCAAGCAAAGCAAGCCTTCAACACAGTGAAGAGGCATTTAAGACTCACATTGGAATACAGGCAAGTAGAAGCCCATTTGCCAGGAACACAAAGAAGAGACAACACGAGAAAGGGACAGGATAATCCTGCACTAAGCTCTACCAAACCTATGGAAGATTCCTACAGTGAGATCCCCCTGGGGATGGCCCAGGACACAGATATCAGAAACACAATTGGGAACCTAGGGAGCCTATTTAAACAACTACAAGATTATAAAGAGCAATTCAAAGAACTAAGAAAAGAGAAGGAAGAACTCAAGAAGGACCTAGAGAGAGAGAATGACAAACTCAGGAAGGAAGTAGAAACACTGAAAAGATCCCATGCTGAAAAAGATAAGGAAACCAACCAGCAAAGCAAAGAGCTACAGGAAGAGATTGAGAAGCTCCAAAAAGAAGTAGAAATACTAAAGAAATCAGAAGAGGAAATGAAAAAGGAAATCAAACACTCATCCAAACAAGAGGAAAGGAATGGAAAAAGCCTCAGAAGCAGAAAAAAGAATATCATACTTGGAAGATAAAACAGAACAACTAAAAACCTCAAGGAAAGATTATGAAAAATTTAAAAATGCACAAAAGGGGAACAACCAGGAGCTCTGGGACACTATGAAAAGATCAAACCTCTGCATCATAGGAATAGAAGAAGGAGAAGAATCCCAAGAGAATAGTATTGATCAGATCTTCAACAGAATAATAGATGAAAATTTCCCCAAATTAAAAAAAAAAAGACAAACCAATACAAATACAAGAAGCACGTAGAACTCCAAACAGACAAGATCAGAAAAGAAATACCCAATGCCACATCATAGATAAAATGCTAGACACCCAAAACAAAGACAAAGTCGTTAAAGCCATAAGAGAAAAACAAGTGACCTATAAGGGGAAATCTATCAGAATACCTATATATCTAATTGCTTGTGCTTCATTAGTAGGATCAAAAGGTTATTCCTGGACAAACTGTCAGCCCATGAAAGGAAACAGCCAGAATTGACCAAAGTCCAAGACAACAGAATTACAACTGACTTCTCAATGCAAACTATGAAAGCAAGAAGAACCTGGAACAAAGCATTCCCAGTATTAAAGGACAATAGATGCGAACCCAGGTTATTATACCCAGCAAAAATGTCAATTATAATTGAAGGAGAGGAAAAACCTTCCATGACATAAACAACTTGAAAGAATAAATGTCCGGAAAACCAACCCTTCAGAGAATACTTGAAACAATTCAAAGGACAGAAGAAAGGAGCAACCATCCCCAGGCACCTAGAAAGAGAAATAAATAAAAGCATAACTGCAGAAGTAGAAACCTAAACCTAAACTGAAAATGAATAACAAGGCAAAAGGAAGCAACACAAACGTATCAGTCACAACCTTAAGTATTAAAGAACTAAATTCTCCAATCAAAAGACATACACTGGGAGATTGGATTGGGAAACAGAATCCATCTATATGCTGTCTACAAAAACACATATTACCTTCAAAGATAGGCACCACCTTAAAGTGAATGGATGGAAAAAAATATTCCAAGCAAATGGTACCAAAAAGAAAGCAGGTGTTGCTAATTTAATATCAGACAAAATAGACTTCAAAGGAAAAGAAATCAAAAGAGAAAAAGAAGGCCATTACATTTTCATCAAAGGAAAAAAATGCACCAAGAAGAGTTCACAATTATGAATATATATATACCCCAAACTCTGGTGCACCAAATATTACAAAGACAATTGTCCAGGACCACAAGTCACACACTAACACCAGTACACTCATAGTAGAGACTTCAATACCCCACTGAGTCCTTTGGATAGGTCAACAGGACAAAGCATAAACAGAGAGACATCTGAGCTGAATGAAATTATACACCAAATGGACCTCATAGACCTCTACTGAATATTCCACCCTAATGCCAGAGAATACTCTTTCTACTCAGCACCCCACGGAACATTCTCCAAAATCGACCACATACTGGGTGTTCTAGTCTGTCTTCCATCGCTGTGACAAAACACTCTGACCAACACCAACTTGGGGAGGAAAGGGTTTATTCAGCTTACATCTCTTGGGTCACAGTTCATCACTTAGGGAGCCCAAGACAGGAACTCAGGGCAGGAACCTGGAAGCAGGAGCTGAAGCACAGGCCATGAAAGAATCTGTTTACTGGCTTGCTCCCCTGGCCCATGCCCAGCCTGACCTCTTATACCATACACAACAACCTGCCCAGGATGGCATCACCCATAGTGGGCTGGGCCCTCCCCCCACATTACTCGACAATCAAGACAATACTCCACAGACGTGGCCACAGGCCATTCCAGTAGAGCCAATTCCCCAATTTGAGGCTCCCTCAACCCAGGTGTGTCAAGTTGACACTAAAGCTTTCCAGCACACTGGGACACAGAGGAAACCTCCACAAATACAAAATATTGAAATAATTTCATGCATTCTATCAGACCACAGAGCAACAAAGCTCAACATCAACACCAGGATAAGCCCTACTGCCTACAAGAACACATGGAGACTAAACAACACACTCTTGAATAATGAATGGGTCAAGGAAGAGATAAAGAAAGAAATAAAAGCATTCCTGGAACTGAATGACAATGACAATACAACACAACAAAACCTATGGGATACCTTAAAAGCAGTCCTAAGAGGGAAGTTTATAGCCCTGGGTGCCTACATTAGAAAAACAGAAAGAGCACAAGTGAATGATCTAACACTACAGCTAAAAGCACTTGAGAGGCAACAACAGATGAACCCTAAACGCAACAGACAGGAAGAAATAACAAAAATCAGAGCAGAAATCAATGAAATAGAAACAAAGAAAACAATACAAAAAATCAATGAAGCCAAAAGTTGGTTCTTTGAAAGAATAAACAAGATAGACAGACCTCTAGCCCAGTTAACAAAAAGAAAGAAGGAACAACTCCAAATCAATACAATCTGTGATGAAAAGGGAAATATCACAACGGACAAGGAAAAGATCAAGAAAATTATATGGGAATATTACAAGAACCTATATTCTACCAAGTTTGAAAATCTAGAAGAAATGGATGAATATCTGAAATCCTGGGAATCACCAAAGCTTGGCCAAGAGGAGACCAGCAGCTTAAACAGACCCATAACATATGAAGAAATAGAGGATGTAGTAAGAAGCCTCCCAACTAAAAAAAGCCCAGGCCCAGACGGTTTCACAGCAGAATTCTATAAAACATTTCAAAAAGACCTACAACCATTATTTCTGAAACTGTTTAGAAGTATACAATCAGAGGGAATTCTCCCAAATTCCTTCTATGAAGCCAACATCACTCTATTACCAAAACCAGGCAAAGATACAACCAAAAAGGAGAATTATAGACCCATCTCCCTCATGAACACAGATGCCAAAATTCTAAACAGAATACTGGCAAATCGCATACAGACCCACATCAAGAAGATCATCCATCATGACCAAGTTGGATTCATACCAGAGATGCAGGGATGGTTCAACATACGAAAATCAATAAACATCATCAAACACATAAATGGAATCAAAGACAAAAACCACACCATCATCTCAATTGATGCTGAAAAAGCCTTTGACAAAATCCAGCATCCCTTCATGCTTAAAGTCCTAGAAGGAATTGGATTGGAGGGATCATTCTTCAATGTAATCAAAGCCATATACAGGAAACCCACAGCCAATATCATCCTAAATGGGGAAATGACAGAAACATTCCCTTTAAAGGTAGGAACTCAGCAAGGCTGACCCCTGTCACCACTCCTCTTCAATATACTGCTTGAAACACTTGCTAGAGCAATAAGGCAAGAAAAGGAAATTAAAGGACTACTAATTGGAAAAGAAGTAAAGCTATCCCTATTTGCTGATGATATGATTGTTTACTTAAGGGATGCTAAAAACTCGACCATAAACCACCTAGAAATGAAGAACAGCTTCAGCAAAGTGGCAGGATACAAAACTAACCTAACAAAATCAATTTCCTTTCTTTACACCAAGAACTTGCAACTGGAGAAAGAATTCAAGGAGACTTTCCCACCCACAATATATAAACTACTCCAAAAGCAAAGAAGAAAGAAAACAAATGACCCATTATCTTACACCCTTAAAATCCATTCCTGCACACAAAAACAATTAATAAAAACATTATTTACAAGTATGCTAATTGTTTGATAAAATTTTATTAGTAGGTCACCAATAAGTTAAAATCATAATGGTGAGCAATGATAAAATGAACTAGGAGATCCCTAGACAGATCCTTTGTGGAGAGTCTAGAAAACAAAATTAACATTAATTGAAAGGACGTTGGTAAAGCAGATCCCTCTCTAATGTGGAGGAATACCTACCAGTTATTAAAAGTGTTTAATACAAAAATGACTAATCCTCTCCAAAAAAGAAAAAAAATTCCACCTGCAAATAATCTGGTGGCTCCAACTGTATTTTAGTTCATTTTTATTTGTGATGAATCAATATTGTATCCTAGGTGATTTATAAAGACTGAATTCAATACCTTAATTTTGGAAGACCAATGTCAAGTGGCTGCATCTAATGTAGGCCATCTTAGTAGTCATAACTCTGGATAACACCAAAATTGGACAAACAGTACATGGTGACATATGGCCAGATTCTTTTCTATGGCCTTCCCCCCTCTCTGAAGCCAGAAGTACAATCATTAAAGCCCCCACAACCTAATGTAATGCTAATGAACTTCCAGAGTTTCTCTTTACAAATACCATTCACATATTACTTTGAGGATTATATTTCTAAAATATCAATTTTGTGAACACAGTGACAGAAAGAGCTCCCATACTCCAAATATCCAGCATCCCAACCCACATTTGGTGATTTCAGAGGTAAGCCAAACCTCATTAAATTAACCTTCCTCTGTGCAAAGATCCTATTATTAGATCTTTGTCTCTGAAGATTTCCCACCTAATGCAGTATCAGTTCATAATAAAAACACCCCTATAAAATTGGAGTTGAAATTCTATTCATTGGTTTACTTATAGTCAAGTAGGCCTCTTTGAGCCATTCATTGGTGGAAGAGAAATTAATATAAAAAACATGACTATACTAATCTGATCACTTGATCACACAGTTTGAGAAAGAAAATTATACTACCTAAATGCAAAGCCAGATGTGTTGAGGTGCATGCCTTTAATCTCAAAACTCTGGAGACAGAAAGGCAGGCAGAAAGCTGTGCAATCAAGACCAGTCTCTTTTACATAGTAAGTTTCAGGCTACTTGGGGAGAGAGAAACTCTATCTCAATAATAATAAATATAATAATAATAACCACTTATATTCAAAGGTTGTAGCATTATCTGAGAAATTCACATATATATTAGATTAATTGATCACATTTCAGCGAATAAGAGATATGAAATTAAAGGTTGGTCCTGACTTTTTAATAAAAGAAAAAAACAAAATATTAATTCATTCCATTTTGAAAAAAAATAGAGCATCATTAAATTTGATAAAACAGATACTCAATGTACAAAACTGATTGTCTTCATAGAGCTGCTATTCTCTAAAGAATTATTTAGAGAACATCTTATTGTACCTTGGGCCTCATTTATTTTAATTGTAGAATTTAACCCATATTTACAAGTTATATTATTACAGATTATATATTATGCAACATTATACATAAAGTCGAAGTGGTTATTTATTTATATTTAGGTCTTTGGTAAACTTGGAGTTGACTTTTGTGCAGGAAGAAAGATAAGGGTCTAATTTCATTCTTTTACACAAACAGCATCTTCAACAAATGGTACGGGCAGAAGTGGTGATTCAGTTCTGCCAGAACCATTTGTTGAAGATGCTATTTTTCTCCCATTGTGTATACTTGAAAACTTGGTCAAATATCAACTGCCTAAAATTGTATGTTTGGGTCTTCTATTCTCTTCCATTGATCTATATGTCAATTTTTGTGCCACTACCATGCTATTTTTATAACTATAGCTCTGTAACATAACCTGAGATCTGATATGGTGATGTCCTCTGAATTTTATACATGAAGGTAAAGGAAAAAAAAATCCTGAAATAGGGAGACAGTAAAGAACATACATTACTAGAGGGCGTGTCAGGAGGGTGGGGGTGTTGGGTTGGGAGGGGAGGAGTGAGAGATAAATGGGAGGGTGTTGTATGATGGGAAGTGTGGAAGGTCAGGAGAAGGAGAAGGCAGGAATGATGGGCCTTCATGGGGCTGGGAAGGGAGGTAGGGGATGGTAAGGAAATAATTAATAGAGATTATTGGAACTTGAGAGGCTAGGAAACCCAGAGTGTAACATGATGTCCCTGAAACCCCACAAGAAATTCCCATACACTGTCTGAACATTAGTAGACAGATTGTTCAACCTGGTGCCTGTGTGGAAGGAAACACAGTGCAAGACAAGGGATACCTCCCTTTGAATAGTTGGTGAGAGCAGTACGAGTGACTCTCAAAACAAAGCAGGCTATCTCCAATGCTTTTGATTATCTATCGGAAATAGAAAATATGAACCTACTGTTCAGAACAGCACATGCTTCAAGGATAGGACTTAGATTCATAGAACAGGAAATAATCTGGAACTTTTTTTTTATTATCTTTTAGAGACAGGGTCTCCCTGTAGCCCCAGCTGTCCTGGAACTCACTCTGTAGACCAGGCTGGCCTTGAACTCACAAAGATATTTCATTATTAGCTTAGGCTTGCATAACCTATATTAGTCTTAGAATATATAAAAATAAATGTCAGGGTCTGAGGAACAGAAAAAGAAAAAGTAAAGAAGCAAAAAACCAGAAAGCAAAGAGAAAAGAGACAGAGAGATTTAGCAGAGTGGCAACCTGGAAAAGCCCTCTGCACAGAAGGAAAGAAGATAGATGCTCTCTGTACCACTCAGATCAAGAAAAGAAAGAGATTCTTGTGTCATCTGATTTCTTTGCCACCTTACCACCACCATTTCAGGACCTGAACCTGCTGGAGCTGGACTCCAACAATGGCTTACCTAGGTTTCCTATATATGCTAGTTAGACTCCCACAGATGTAGTTGCTCTGTGTTTGAAAGCTTAACTGGATAGGGCTTAGCATGGATGTTGTAATGCATGACTTCTGATTGGGGCACAGGTTGGACTGGGTTTTATTGGGAGCCATTTTGAGTTGTACAAATCTTCAACTAAAAAGATGGTGAACTTTGGATCCTTCAACAAAAGTAAGTAAAATTGTATCCAATCATAAATGCAACTTCAGAAAATAGACACGTGGGACAGTCAAAGTCTCAGTTGCTCACAGAATAACTCTAGCCATTTTTCTCAAGAAGACCTAATGTCTTTTCCACTGTCCACAAAGTATTTTTTGGAAACTAAAACTTTAATATGGAAGATACCTGTATTAGTCACTTTTCTGTTGCTGTGATAAAACACCATGACCAAAGGAACTTATAAAAGGAAGAGTTTGTTTGAGCTTACAATTGATGGTTCCAGGGAATTAGAGTCCATTGTGGCAGGAGGCATGGCGGCTGGATCTGGATCAGCAAGCCCAGGATCACATCTCGCAATGAGCTGAGGAAGAGCAGAGAGAGCGACTGGAGACCACAAGGCTCATTAAACTCACTAAGCCTGCCCCCAATAACGTACTTCCTCTAGCGTGGCCACACCTTCTAAGACCTCCAAGAACAGTGCCACCAACTGGAGACAAATGTCTGAATACTTAAAGCCTATGGGGGACACTCATACAAACCACCACAATACGCTTGCATTTTTAGACATGTCTGTTCCATTCACAGTGGTAAGGATATTTTTAAGAGAAGTGATGCCTTTAAGGGAGGAAAAGTAGAATGCAGAAAGAATAAAAAGAAATAATGAAGCAGGAAGGGATAAAATGGCTGAGGCTGGCAGGACAGATTAAAGGAAGGAATATGGGGGTGGATAACTAACACTAAATCATTTTGAAAACTTTATATGGATACTCATTACTGTAGAAACAACATTTATATTCATATACATTTAAAAATGTTAAATAGAGTTATCCTGTAACAAAAAATGCCTTAACTAGACACAACAGTCTAAAAAATAAAAATCCAAGTGCAAGGAATGGGTAACCTCTCTCAGAGTTGTAGCCTTTTGAGTTCTGATAGAACCCCAAGCATTACAAGTGATTGCCAATGATCTTGGTTATTTTCCAGAGCTTAGTTGTAAGTCCATTTTACTACAAATACCACTGACTTGAGTCATAGGACATGGAGAAATGCAGCTGGTACCAACCTGGGAGCTTCACCCTACCTACTGGCTAGCTTTCCATAGTTCTGGAAAATGAAATAGGAAGAAAAAAGTAGTCAGCAGTCTTAACCAGCTGTGAACCTTGGGAGCTAAAATAACAGCAGGGAATTCAAGGCATGCCCACTAGTTCATTATTGGCACAAATGTTCTGGGAGCAACCAATCATATTGAATTTAAATCCAGATCCACAATGAAAGTCACCATCATCAATAACAAAATCTTTTGACTACATTGGTCCTAGATCCTAGGGGAAAACCAAACACTAATATTCTCCTAAATGGACATAGTATTAAAATTACTGATGGCGGATCTGAGATCTCCTGAGGCCAACGGAAGAAAGAGCAGGAGACAGGTAGGAACTGGGGGCCTCAGCAAGGCTGATTGTTGATCTGTTAATCCAGCTGTCTTTGGCTTGACTGGCTTTTGTGGCTGTGGGGTTGGAGCTATCCTCCCAGCTGGGATTAAAGGTGCTGTCTTTGGCTTGAGTGGCTTTTGCAGAGTTATCCTCCCAGCCAGTATTAAATGTGGGGTTGTGTGACTCTTGAGATCTGAGATCTCCTGAGGCCAGTGGAAGGTACCTGGGTGCGGGCTGAAGAGCGCCCCCCCACACGCCTCCACCCCTGCCAACTGGGATTATGCAGGCATCTGAAGGAGGCAAGAAAAGCAACCCTTCAACACAGTGAAGAGGCATTTAGGACTCACATTGGAATACAGGCAAGGAGAAGCCCATATGCCAGGAACACAAAGAAGAGACAACACGGGAAAGGGGCAGGATAATCCACCACCAAGCTCTACCAACCCTATGGAATACTCCTGCAGTGCAATCCCTCTGGGGATTCCCCAGGAGACAGATATCAGGAACACAATTGGGAACATATTTAAAGAACTACAAGATTACAGAGAGCAAATCAAAGAACTAAGAAAAGAGAATGAAGAACTCAAGAAGGACCTAGAGAGAGAGAATGACAAACTCCAGAGGGAAGTAGAAACACTGAAAAGATCCCATGCTGAAAAACATAAGGAAACCAACCAGCGAAGCAAAGAGCTACAAGAAGAGATTGAGAAGCTCCAAAAAGAAGTAGAAATACTAAATAAATCAGAAGAGAAAATGTAAAAGGAAATAAAACACTCATCCAATCAAGAGGAAAGGAGTGTAAAAAGCTTCAGAAGCAGAATGGAGGAAGCAGAACAAAGACTATCAGACCTGGAAGATAACACAGAACAACTAAAAACCTCAAGGAAAGA
>VZQC01010467.1:5987093-6076907 GCA_009823505.1 Rhizomys pruinosus | reverse complement strand
TAGCTAAAAATGAAAAAAAAAAAAACTGAGAGAAAGATGCAGGACAGTCATGGCAGAATGCATGATCTGGGATGGGGTGGGGGTGGGGGGGAGGGAAAGGGAAATAAGCCTGAACTGAATTGGAAAAAATGTATGAAATGCACAAAGCATCAATAAAAATTAATTTAAAAAAAAAATGCTAGACATCCAAACCAAAGTAAAAATCCTTAAAGCCACAAGAGAAAAACAACAAGTGACCTAAAAGGGAAAACCTATCAGAATTACAACTGAGTTCTCAATGCAAACTATGAAAGCAAGAAGAAACTGGAGCAAAGCATTCCCAGTGTTAAGGGACAATAGATGCCAATCCAGGTTACTATACCCAGCAAAAAATGTCAATTATAGTTGAAGGAGAGTGAAAAACCTTCCATGACATAAACAAGTTGAAAGAATACATGTCCGAAAACCAACCCTTCAGAGAATACTTGAAGCAATTCAAAGGACAGAAGAACAGAACAACCAACCCCAGGAATCTAGAAAGAGAAATCAATAAAAGCATAACTGCAGAAGTAGAAACCGATCCACAAACCACAAATGGATAATAAGGCAAAAGGAAGCAACACGAACCTATCAGTCATAACCTTAAATATTAATGGATTAATTCCCCAATCAAAAGACATAGACTCGGAAATTGGATTAGGAAACAGAATCCATCGATATGCTGTCTACAAGAAACACATCTTACCTTCAAGTACTGGCACCACCTTAAAGTGAAAGGATGAAAAAAAAATTCCAAGCAAATGGTACCAAAAAGAAAGCAGGTGTTGCCATTTAGATATCAGACAAAATAGACATCAAAGTAAAAGAAATCAGAAGATACAAAGAAGGCCATTATATTTTTATCAAAGGAACAATTCACCAAGAATATTTCACAATTATGAATATATATACCCCAAACTCTGGTGCACTAAACTTTATAAAGACAATTCTCCAGGACTAAAAGTCACACACTAACTCCAGTACACTCACAGTAGGGGATTTCAATACCCCATTGAGTCCTTTGGATAGTTCAATAGGACAAAGAATAAACAGAGAGACATCTGAACTGAACGATATGATACACCAAATGGACCTCATAGACCTCTACTGAATTTTCCACCCTAATAACAGAGAATACACTTTCTACTCAGCACCCCTCGGAACATTCTCCAAAATCGACCACATACTGGGACACAGAAGAAACCTCCACAAATACAAAAAGATTGAAATAATTTAGTGCATTGTATCAGACCACAGTGCAATAAAGCTCAACATCAACACCAGGATAAGCCCTACTGCCTACGCGAACACATGGAGACTAAACAACACACTCTTGAATAATGAATGGGTCAAAGAAGACATAAAGAAAGAAATAAAAGCATTCCTGGAACTGAATGACAATGACAATACAACACAATAAAACCTATGGGATACCTTAAAAGCATTCCTAAGAGGGAAGTTTATAGACCTGGGTGTCTATAGTGGAAAAACAGAAAGAGCACAAGTGAATGATCTAACACTACAGCTAAAAGCCCTTGAGAGGCAACAAAAGATGAACCCTAAATGCAACAGACAGGAAGAAATAACAAAAATCAGAGCAGAAAACAATGAAATAGAATCAAAGAAAACAATACAAAAAAATACAAAAAACAAACAAACAAAAAAAGCCAATGAATCTAAAAGTTGGTTCTTTGAAAGAATAAACAAGATAGACAGACATCTAGCCCAATTAACCAAAAGAAAGAAGGAACAACTCCAAATCAATACAATCCATGACGAAAAGGGAAATATCACAACAGACAAGGAAAAGATCCAGAAAATCATACGGGAATACTTTAAGAACCTATACTCTATGAAGTTTGAAAACCTAGAAGAAATGGATGAATATCTGAAATTCTGGGAATCACTAAAGCTCAACAAAGAAGAGATCCACAGCCTAAACAGACCCATAACACATGAAGAAATGGAAAATGTAATAAGAACCTCCCAAATAAAAAAAGCCCAGGCCCAGATGGTTTCACAGCAGAATTCCATAAAACATTTCAAAAATACCTACAACTATTATTACTGAAACTGTTTAGAAGGATACACTCAGTGGGAATTCTCCCAAATTCCTTCTATGAAGCCAGCATCACTCTATTACCAAAACCAGGCAAAGACACAACTAAAAAGGAGAATTATAGACACATCTCCCTCATGAACACAGATGCCAAAATTTTAAACAGGATACTGGCAAATCGCATACAGACCTACATCAAGAAGATCATCCATCATGACCAAGTTGGATTCATACCAGAGATGCAGGGATGGTTCAACATATGAAAATCAATAAACATCATCAAACACATAAATGGAATGAAAGACAAAAACCACACTATCATCTCAATTGATGCTGAAAAAGCCTTTGACAAAATCCAGCATCCCTTCATGCTTAAAGTCCTAGAAGGAATTGGATTGGAGGGATCATTCCTCAATGTAATCAAAGCCATATACAGGAAACCCACAGCCAATATCATCCTAAATGGGGAAATGACAGAAACATTCCCTTTAAAGGTAGGAACTCGGCAAGGCTGCCCCCTGTCACCACTCCTCTTCAATATAGTGCTTGAAACACTTGCTAGAGCAATAAGGCAAGAAAAGGAAATTAAAGGAGTACTAATTGGAAAAGAGGAAGTCAGGCTATAAACCCTTTTTGCATGCTGATATGATTGTCTACGTAGGGATGCTAAGAACTCCCAGAAAATCTAGAAGAACAACTTTAAGGTTTCGTAAAGTGGCGGATACAAAAATTAACCTAGAAAAAATCAGCAGCTTTCTTACACCAACAACAAGCAACTGAAGAGGAGTACAAAGGAGACCTTCCCACTCACAATAGCTCAAAAACAATAAGATACCTAGGAACAATACCAGAGATGCAGGGATGGTTCAACATATGAAAATCCATAAACATCATCAAACACATAAATGGAATGAAAGACAAAAACCACACTATCATCTCAATTGATGCTGAAAAAGCCTTTGACAAAATCCAGAATCCCTTCATGCTTAAAGTCCTAGAAGGAATTGGATTGGAGGGATCATTCCTCAATGTAATCAAAGCCATATACAGGAAACCCACAGCCAATATCATCCTAAATGGGGAAATGACCGAAACATTCCCTTTAAACATAGGAACTCGACAAGGCTGCCCCCTGTCACCACTCTTCTTCAATATAGTGCTTGAAGTACTTGCTAGAGCAATAAGACAAGAAAAGGAAATTAAAGGAGTAATAATTGGAAAAGAGGAAGTCAAGCTATCCCTATTTGCTGATATGATTGTTTACTTAATGGATGCTAAAAACTCCACCAGAAAACTCCTAAAAATGATTAACAGATTCAGCAAAGTGGCAGGATACAAAATTATCCTAAAAATATCAATGGACTTTCTTTACACCAAGAACAAGCAACTGGAGAAAGAACTCAAAGAGACCTTCCCACTCACAATAGCCTCAAAAACAATAAAATACCTAGGAACAAACCTAACCAAAGACACCAAAGATCTCTACAACAAAAATTTTAAACTTTTAAAGAAAGAAATTGAAGAAGACATCAGAAGATGGAAAAACCTCCCATGCTCATGGATTGGGAAAATTAACATTGTAAAAATGTCCATTCTACCAAAACTCTTGTACAGATTTAACACAACGCCAATCAAAATCCCCAACAGTTTCTTCACAGGCTTGGAAAAAAAGTGCTTAAATTCATTTGGAAAAACAAAAGACCCTGAATAGCCAAAACGACCCTGACTGAAAAGAGGTAAACAGCAGATATCTCTATACCAGACTTCAAACTATACTACAGGGCTATAGTCATAAAAACAGCCTGGTACTGGCACAAAAACAAACCTGTTGACCAATGGAACAAAACTGAATATCCAAACCTGCGTACATACAATTTCAGCCACCTCATATTTGACAAGGGGGCCAAGAAGACACAGTGGAGCAAAGACAGCATCTTCAGCAAGTGGTGTTGGCAAAACTGGATCACCACTTGTAGAAGAATGAAATTAAACCCCTGCCTCTCTCCCTGTACAAAAGTTAACTCCAGATGGATCAAAGACCTCAACATGAAACCCCAAACTCTGAAGGCAATAGAAGAAAAAGTTGGCAGCAGACTACAAGACATAGGCGTAGGAAAAGACTTCCTAAATCAGACAGCAGCTGCCCAAGGTTTAAGGTTGGCAACTGACAAATGGGACCTCATTAAACTCAGAAGCTTCTGTACATCAAAAGAAACAACCAAGGAAATGAAGAGAAATCTTCACAGAGTGGGAGGAAACCTTCACTGCAGATATATCTGACAAAGCACTGATCTCCACAATATATAAACTTCTCAAAAAACAATGAAGAAAGAAAACAAATGACCCACTCAATAGATGGAGCAAAGAGTTGAACAGAGACTTCACAAGTGAGGAGTTAGAGATGGCTGAGAAACACCTTAAGAAGTGTTCAACATCACTAATCATTAAATGCAAATCAAAACCACTTTAAGATATCATCTTACTCCAATAAGACTGGCTAGGATCAAGAAAACAAATGATACCAAGTGCTGGAAAGGTTGTGAGGAAAGGGTAGCACTCATCCACTGCTCGTGGGAATGTAAACTCATGCAGCCATTATAGAAAGCAGTGTGGAGAACCCTTGGAAGACTTGGAATGAACTTGCCACCCGACCCAGCCATACCACTCCTAGGCATGTACCCCAAAGACTCACCCCACCACAGAGATACATGCACGGTCATGTTTATTTCAGCTCTCTTCACAATAGCAAAGAGTTGGAACCTACCCAAATGTTGCTCAACTGATGAGTGTATAGCAAAAATGTGGTACATCTACACAATGTAGTTCTATGCAGCAGTAAAGAAAGACGACATCATGAGCTTTGCAGGAAAATGGCTGGAGCTAGAGGACATCATGCTGAGTGAAGTAACACAGTCCCAGAAAAAAATAATGAAGAATGTTATCATCTGTGGATGCTAGTGCCAATTACCCATTTGTAAGTATTTCCTGTGCATGACCCCTTGAGCTTTTGTCCAAAGCAGTTGGGAGTGATGCATCTTGGAAACCTTAACAACAACAACAACAGAAAGGACTGCATCAAAAACTGACTGAAACAGTGAACTTCTGCTAAAAACAGTCAACTTTCCCATTGAGAATATTGAGAAAGACTGAGAAAGAGATGAATAGTATGTTTGGCAGAATGCATGAGCTCTGGAGGGGTGGGGGAATGAGGGGACATGGGTCTAGGTTTGATAAAATTCTATGTATAAATAAATAATAGTAAAAAAAAAGATAAAAATAGCAAGTGAAAATTTTAAATTGTGCTTGAGTAAACTATAGCAGCATACACACTATTTCTTCTGTAAACACACAGAATAGTTTCATTTCCCCACTTAAATTATGACAGCATGTGTGAAATTGGCCCAGTAGAGAAGTTTATTACAGTCAATGGTTCCTATTATTTGGAGTCACAGGTGCTTGTTCTTCCAGTCATGTTGGGCCTGTGGGCCCTAGAGAATGTGGCCTACTGTAACCAGCTAAGCCTGACTAGAGTTTAGCAACATGGCTCTGGCCAGTCACTTCCACATAGGACTGACTCAGCATAGCCCGACCTGAAAACACCTACAACCGATGTGGCGAGTTACAAAAAAAANACACCATTTTTGACTTTTCCCCCCTCAGCTATGCCTCTCATACCTAGACAAATCCACTACCAACATCTGCTAGCCCTTCCCATAAAATATATCCCAAATCTGTCTACTTTCTCAATCTTCACTGCTATACAATTCAAGGAACACAATGTCAATACTTCAAGATCATCCTATACTACATAGTGACTTCATGGCTAGTCTGGGCTATGTGAGGCCATGTCTCAAGAGAAATTAAAACTTGTTGAGTGGGCTGGAGAGATGGCTCAGCGGTTAAGAGCACTGACTACTCTTGCAGAGGACCTAGGTTTGATTCCTAGCACCCACAAGGTGGTTAAGAACCATCTCAGGCAGGGTGTATTGGTGCATGCCTTTAATCCTGGCACTCGGGAGGCAGAGGCAGGCCAATCTCTGTGAGTTCAAGGCCAGTATGGTCTACATAGCGAGCACCAGGCCAGTTGGGACTAAAGGGAGACCCTGTCTCAAAAATAAATAAATAAACTTGTTGGGTATATTATCTACTAATATATATCAATTGCAGTCAACAAACTTTTTTTTTTTTTTTTTTTTTGGTCTTTTTGAATCAAGGCCTCCCTGTAGCCTCAGGTGCTGTGGAGCTCACTATGTATATTAGGCTGGCCTTGAATACACACAGATCTACCTGCTTCTGTCTCCCAAGTGCTGGGATTAAAGGTGTGTACCACCATCACTGACATGAGGATAAATTTTCTTTAAGGAGGTAATATCAAGTAGTTTGATCAGTCTCCAGGAGATTGGACCATACCCAAGAAAATTGCGCATAAATTAGACTCTACAGAGTGTAACAAACTAGTAACAGAAGGCATGGAGTCAGGGGATAGTACAGTAAAGTGGAAGTGGAGATCATGAAGGGAGATCAGGTAGGAAGCCTTAGCTATAGCTGAGTATCTACTGGCAAAATGATAAATGCTGAGAAAGGGAGTCACTTTCCCTTACCAGTGTGATACCTGTCATGCTGACCAGACTCTAAGTGATAGATCCACATGAGATATTTTCTATTTTAAGATAGTTTTATTTAAGGATATGAGGAATCTATGAGAGAATGAACTATATCATACTAACTAATGACCAGTAAGACTTTAAAGAAAGCAATGATTGCATGCCCCTCTATAATGTTGCTACAAAGGCTTCATTGCCTTAAATAAAACTATCTTAAAATAGAAAATGTTTCATGACTTCGTACTAAACTGTATACTCACATCCAATCATAAAAGAATACCTTCTGGGGGGAATTGTCCACTCTCCTACTTTGTTGATTGTAACTTAAATTAGCACAACACTTCTATGGAAATACTTGACAATACATACAAACCCTGCTTATGCACAAGTTAGGGAAGTGTCCTAGAGCTAGAGATTCAATAATTTCAAAATATATATTTAGAATATTATTTTATGTAACTATGTAATTGTAAAATATAGTAACCATTTGAACTTCCTGAACATTTCAGAAAGGCTGAGAAAATCCTTTCGACTTAATGAAATTTTATCCAGTTGGAAAAAAAATAGTAAGGTGATAACTCTTAGTCAAGTGTAAGAAGATTTCAACTACATATTATCCAGTAAAAAGCCAAAACACAAAACCCTTATCATGTGCTCTTTCATTGAAAAAGGGAAATGAAAATATTTACATGAATTAGTAAAGTTACCTTCAGTGATACTATGGTAATTTATTGGGAAGTAGAGTAGGATGGGACTGATGAAATGGATATAAAACATGACTAATTCTTCCTCAAATATAACAACTTACAGCCCTGACTCAAGATGATTAACACTTGAATTCTCATTCATATTCTTTAAATAGATTTATAAGCTGGTTGTCATGGTGCATGTCTTTAATCCTAGAACTTGGGGCCAAAGGCATGCTGATCTCTATGAGTGGAGTTCACTCTGGCCTGCACAGTGAGTTTCAGGCCCCCTACGGCTATAGGAAGAACTTACCTAAAAAATAAACATAGATTATTAATTTTTTATGGTCTGCTGAAATAGGTCAGTGGATCAACACGCGGGGTCTGAGTTTGATCCCTGAAACCCACAATATAAAAGAAGAGAAGCAATTCCTTCTGACTTCCATATGTGCACCATGCCAAATATGTATGCATACACACAAACACACATAAACAATATAATCTTAAAACTTGTGCTTTCCAGAGAGTAGAGCAATTGAACTTATGAATTCGACAACTGTGAATATATCCCAAGGTGTCTTCAAGCTTAAACCAGACAGATTCCCAGGAGCGAGGTTTAGAGGTTCACCAGAAGACCCTACATTTTCTGCGGAATTATTAGTAATTCTTAGCTGCTAGGAAAGGGTGAGTCTGTTTTCTTTAAGGGTGTGGGAGATGACCAGCCACCAGGGGAATGAACTGTGCTTAAGAACATTTGCAGGCACAAATTTGACTTTATTGGCATTTAGAACTAGCCGTAGTCAGGGAAGTACTGGGAGTTGAGATGGGTAAGGGGTCAGAATATGATCAAAACATATCATATGAAATTCTCAAAGAATCAATAGAAATGTTAAAAATACTTAGAAAAAGCTGGGCATGGTGGCACATGCCTTGAATCCCAGCACTCGGGAGGCAGAAGCAGGTGAATCTCTGTGAGTTCAAGGCCAACCTGGTCTACATAGTGAGTTCCAGGACAGCTGGGGCTACAGAGTGACCCTTTCTCTAACAGACCAAAAAAAAAAAAAAAAATACTTAGCAGAATCAGGAGAAAATCTAAAAGAGAGTTTAAGTACAAAAATTATTTTAAATCTATTATTCATGCTAGAATAAACTGGTGACAAAACAAGAAATCTACATAAAGAGGAAACAAAAATTTCATTATAACCTATATGGATGGAAGAAAAGCACTATATATCAACATTGCACGCTACTTAGTAAGCATTTAGTGAACAATTTCACAGAAGTATGGTTCAAAAATTCTAAACATACCTCGTGTACGTTTAACCATAACATGGGTAGATATGCTGTCACTAACAAAGTCTATATTCCTCATCCTCACAGAAAGAGCACGATTTAGACAAAACCTCTCCTGTTGGATTTAGTCAGCGTTTTTGATATAAACAAAGGCATTCATATATGTCTATTTACATTTATACAGGCACATATTTCCTATCTCTATTTTTACTTTATCTCATTTTTATATGTGACACTAGTTTAATTTATATAATACATATAGACACAAAGATAGATAGATGATATAAATGTTTGTTTTGTTTTGTTTTGTTTTTTTGTCTTTTCCAGCAGGGTCTCCCTGTAGCCCGAGCTGTCCTGGAACATATTCTGTAGACCAGGCTGGCCTTGAACTCACAAACATCTGCCTGCCTCTGCCTCCAGAGTGCTAGGATTAAAGGCATGGACCACTCATGCCCAGAAATATAGATGGATTTGTACTTTGTACGGGCTAATATAGATAGATAGATAGATAGATAGATAGATAGATAGATAGATAGATAGATGATAGATGTTAGATAGATGATAGATAGATAGATAGATAGACAGACAGACAGACAGACAGACAGACAGACAGACAGACAGACAGATAGATAGATAGATAGATAGATAGATAGATAGATAGATAGATAGATGATAGATAGCCCACTTCTCCCAAGAGATAGCCTAGGACCAATGACATCTGTTATAGTGGGAAAACAAATGACATTAGAAACATCATTCTTCAATTAAAACAACCTGGGATTCTTTGAACAGTGTTTTATTTATTGGATTGATTGGGACAGTAGTAAATGAGTCGGCCACTGGAAGGAGAAGCAGTTCTCAAGGGAGATAGACTATTTGTTTTTTTTTTTTTAATTTTTTTTTTATTATTTCTGTATGTATATGAATGTACTGTCTGCATGCAAGTTTGTGCACCCGTGTCGTGCAATGCCGCGGAGGTCAGAAGAGAGTGTCGGATTCCCCTGGAGCTGGAGTTCTCCTGGAATTGGAGTTTCAGACGGTTCTTGGCCGCCATGTGGGTGCTGGGGATCGAACCCGGGTCCTCTGCAAGAGCGGTCGGCGCTCCCAACCGCTAGGCCATCTCTCCAGCCCTTAAGGTACATATCTGCTAACCAGAAAGAGTCCCTGAGTGTAAAGCTGGGATAATTTGAGCACAGACTTTTGACTCATAGAGTAAAATAATATCTATGTTTACATAGCAATTCACATAGAAGAAAAATACTTAAAGAATAATTCTAATTATTGACTCTGGGAACCAGAAGAGATAAACTGAGTGTCAGCATTTGTAGGAACAATGCTAAAATAAATGACAGGGTTTGAGTATGGCATTATCATATATTGTTAAGACACAATTCTCAGGATACTATTAAGATATAAATGTCAGAATCACAGCCAAAATAACAAAATTAGCATTACCAGTGATAAGGCATATCAATATCATAGACAACTTTATATAGTACACAAACAAGGATATGACATCATAAACCCAACATAAAGAAAATTGTATGAAATGATAAACCAGTAATATTAAAAACTTTCAACATCTTTGAAGGCCAGGGGAGAACTAAGGAAGTGGGAATCTTAAGAAAACAGTGAAATCTAAGGAGAAATTTGTAAATAAAATGTGGATTTCTGAGCAAGTGTCTAGAACAACAAAGGGTTAGTCTGGAAAATGCTGAAAGTTTTAAAATTTCAGTATGACATTTTTTCCACAATGTTGCTATTTTATCATAAAGGCTAATATTAGGGGAAGCTGCTTGGATAGTATATTATTTATTTTCCATGATGAGATAAAATACTTTGTCCAAGGCAACTTATGGAAGGAAGACTTTATTTTGGCTTTTGCTTCTGGGTGGATTGTCCATAATGATGAGGAAAACATGGCAACAGTCATATCCTGAAGCTGAGAGATCACCTTTCCATGCACAGGCATGAAACAGATCGCAAACTGAAAGTGAGGAAAGGTTATAAACTTTCAGTACTGGCCCTCAACAATGTTTTCGCATCTTGAAGGTTCATAACCTCCCCGAACAGCACCACTTACCGGCAACCAAGAATCAAAAGCATGAGCCTATTTATGGAAGGGGGACATTTCTCATTTAAACCATCACAAAGACTAATACAGGAATCAACAGACTATTTTTAAAGCTGTTTTACAAGGCTAAAATTAGTTAACAAGAATTAGCTGAAAAAACAGTGAGATGCAAAATTGAATATTCAGTATCTAATTACTTATTATCATATTATCTTAAGAAAGGTATATAGTCCTGATAATAGTTGCAAAAATAAGTATAAATTTTATGATTGCAATAATTAATCATTCTTATATCCTATTAAGGAAATATAATTAATAAAATGCCAGGTAGTAAAAGAAATTCCATACATGAGATTGAAGCTTAATTGTTTAGTAGTTTGTACAACTCTAAATCAAATGATTTTCCACCACCTCATACACACTAAATTAATACATTTAATAAATAAGTAAATAATCAACTACACCCAACATTAAATCATGTATAACAATACAATAAATAAGTGCACATTCATGTCAATTACATGAAAACACACAAGAATTAAAATTGTATTGGGGCAAAGACTCAAAAACAAGATTATGTTTATAAATAGTCTGTAAATGCACTGTCTTAATGACATGATTATTTTCACTATGTTTTATTTGTTATGTACATATTTCAGGAGAGTATTTCTTAGTGAATTAGTAAAGTTATTCAATGTTAATCTTACTTAAAGCATCCCAGGGCATCCAAAATTTTCAGAAATGTTTATTCAGTGCAGAGAAACACAAACTCTTGTAATAGAATAATGTGGATGCTTCATAATATTCTATACCTTCTCTTTACAGGAATATACCCAAAATGATGACACTGTACCTCCTCAAACATAATTTCTTTAGAGTAGAAAGCTTATACTCACTAAAATAAGAATACATAAAGTAAATTATCATAAATAAGAATAAATAAATGAATATGAGCATTTATGTGTGTCTGGTATGTGTATGCACATTTGTGTATGTGTGCGCATGCCTGAGTGTGTATGTGTGTGGTTCAAGCAGTTTTAGTTTCACAAGTTAATAAAAGTAAGATAGAAATTTCCCTAAAACCACTTCACTGAAAAAAAATAAATTTCCCAGATAAATACTAGCAATAATGACACATGTAAATATTCTCTATGACTATCAGCATCCCTCACAGAATGATACATGTGCCATTATTTATTGACATCAGTCTCCAACAATCATTACCCCAAATCTATGGTTTATATTGGAGAATTATACTTCATATTATGTACTCTAACAATCTAAAATATACAACATTTGATCTGAAATAATCAAGATTTTCTAACAATACAGTATCATTAATTTAAATTTCCCTCATTTCTATCAAGTCCTACTTATTTCCCCTCTGCTATTTAATAGAACTAAGGTATAATTCAGTTGGAATTAATAGTTTTCAGTCTTGCCAAACCATAATTTTATTAGTTACCAGTGATGGATGTCTTGGCCATGGTTGGTTCAACATTTGTTATATATGGATAAATTGGCTTTTTGTTGCTTAAGACTATCCTTCAAAAGACAGACCATGGACAGATGCCCTCTTTTCAAGCTTTCTTGTACCTGCTCATATAGGGTCATCACAACTAAGAATGGTGACTATTTCAATCCACAAGAAAGGAGGGGCTGGTTAGTCAGCCACACCCTCGAATCAACCAGTTGTCCTTAGTTGCATGAGGAAGAGTGGCTAATAGTATAAAAGCTGATCAAGCTATGGGTAGGGTCTCTTGCGTTGTGTGTGTGTGTGTGTGTGTGTGTGTGTGTGTGTGTGTAAGTCATAGTCCATGCCTGGTTGGAGACTTTTCAGGGCAGCCACAGGAGGGGCACACCTACCTTCCTGTAAGTAAACTCTCATCCACTGCTCCATATGTAAGCCCAATATAGTCATTTTTCAGACTGTACTTTGGAAAAATCGTACCTCAGTTTGCTGCAGGGACCAAGGGAAGGGGGCTCTGGTTATCATTTGCCTAATCCAGAAGGAATTTTAGCGACAATTGGCTTAGTCAGCAGGATATGACAAAACTGAGGATGGGCTTGGGAAATGTGATAGTGTTATACATGGGGAAGGAGAATAACAATCAAAGGGAAGCTGGGTGAGGGGAAATTTGGTAAGAGAAAATTTTGACATGGTAGGCTATCCCCATAGGGCTAGTCAGGTAGCAGCAGCGGCATGGGTGGTGCAGTATATAGTGAGATGTATAACCAAGGTGAGGCCACATAAGTGGACAATGCCAGTGGGGGAAATCCCAAGATGGCAGTCCTCTTGTAGGTGGTCTGGAATGCCAAACATGCTTAACTGGTGGCATCCATCATGGTAATATGGAGATGTTTTGAGAAGAGATGAATGTCTAAAGCAGACATAACAGGCACTGCGAGTAGTACACCATGTGTGAAAGTATCACCAAGCAGCTGTGGACACAGCCTGTGGTAATAAGAGATCTGTCCTAGGTCCAGGTGGTAGCCCAAAGACTGAATGTGTAATAGAGGAATTACACAAGAAAGGGGATATAGGGATGGCCTCTTTAGTATTGTCCTCTGACATTGTCAGTAAATTGGGTAAAAGAAAGGAAATATCCATGGTCCAGCATGCTGATGGAGGCCTTAAAAATGGTGTGATAGATTATGTTAAACAGAGAACACTGAGCAATGGAGCTATTGAAGCTAAGAAAGATTTTCAAACAAGCTAAGAAGAAACAACTCACCACTTGGCTTGTGAGGCTGTGGGGCACAAGAACAGATGGAAGCAGTTTAAGTGTTGTATACCCTGAAGCAGTAGAGGGGGATTCAGTCTCTGATATACTAGCTTGTAGGAGACTTTAAAGAAACTTGATCATCAACAACAGAGTCTCTTATGGATTTAAGGTACTGGAGAATGATATAGGAGAGGCAGGCACTACTGAGAGAGCTTAGTTTAAGGAAATTAGTGTATAAAGCCCAGTTAATTGGGCCACATAGGACTGTGTTCAACAGAAATTTAGATAACTTTATTCAGTAGGGATCTTGAGATTGGTATAGAGGTTTAGTGGCTTTGCTGAGTCCCTCAGTGGGGCAGGATATTTATAGACTAGGGGAGGCTTTGGCATATCTAAGTGACTTAGACTAGTATGTAAAATGTGTCTGTAAAATAGTAAAACAAAATAAGAAAAAGAGCAGGAAAATATGTTTGTTTGCATTCCTAAAAGGTAATTGTGGCAATATTTGTGTTAAAACCAAGTTCCCAAACAGATATAAAAGACAAAAAGCCATATACTTTTCTAAGGGGCTTCTGGGAGCCTTTAGAAACTAACAGTTCACAGAAGGAAACATAATTCAGTCAGGCACAGGCAATAAAAATTGTCCAAGTAGTAGATAATGACACCCCCATATTGAACACTACATCTCCCTCCTACAAAAGGTAATGCTAGGGTTAGGGACAGTTTGATCACTCAGGGCTTCCCATACCATCCATGTGTGGTTGATGGAAAGACAACAGCCACAAGTCAGACCCAGGGCCTACCAGAACCAGGGAAACAATAGATGCAGCAGGGACAAGATGGGATTGATTCTGCCTTGGCCCTGTGCAGGACTCAACAGGTTGAGCCAGCCCGAATGTGCTACTCAAGTATGGAGAAATGCAGGGAGGCTTCTTGTAAGAGCTCCAGGATACTTAATGACTACATGAAAATAAAATAATAAAGGGCCAATTAATACCTGTTATCCATTCTGTTGTACATGTATCAGCAAGGGAAAGGGGAACCTATTTCTTGGCCCTGTGGATGTAGAGGCAGTCCAAATAAATTTATCAAGGATAAAAAAAAATGAAGGAAGGATCTGTTTGGGGCTTTTCCAAGGTGGCATCTCCCAGGGCAGTGGGTACATCTCATCAGGTAATGGTAAAGTTGTGGAGGGGCAATTAGGGGCCCTCAAGATCACTGAGAAGCATCAGAGGTGTCTGACAGCATCTGGATCCTTAGTCACTACAATTTGTAACTATAGACAATGTCCAAGGTCTTCTGGAGACAACAGGGATATCCCTGGTGTTGGCTGAGCTTTTCCACTACTGAACCAAGGTACTGACCTTGACACTTGGCCCTGGGGGATTGGTTAGTAGATTAAGGGTTGGGTACAGTGGTTCTGTGAGTACATCTTATAGGGCGGGTGATTAGGGTTCACTTCACTTGGATGTAGGGCACTCAGTAGTGAAGAAGAGGCAGTGTGACATTCCATCCCACAGGACCTGGAGTCCCTGGGGCCCTCAGAGTGTGGGTTCTGCAGACCTGGGGTGTTTGGGCTGGCTTGGGTGTTGTGTGGATTAGTCCACTAGGTGAACTGTTTGCTGTTTGGATAGAGGTGTAAGTTGGTAAATTGTTAGGATAAAGTTGGGATCTTGGAGCCTAACTTATACACACCTGTACATCAATTGGGCAGACAGAAAACACCTGAAGAGTATAATCAAAGTCAGTTTCAGCTCAATAAACACCCAAGCTTCACATTGGAACCATTCCCAACAGATGCTACCCAGAAGCCTAAAGCACAATGAAAGAAAGACTCAGGGGGATTTCCTCCAAATACTAATACCCATATTCAAGTAACCTCTAGTGAAGACCCCTTGGATATAACTCAATATGCACATCTCTAAAGAACAATTATGCATATGATTAGAGAAATTAAGGAGTTGAACAAATTTAAGGAGGCTGTAAACAAGAAAATCAGGTACCTAAAAGTAGACAAGGATGAATTGAAAGGGGACAATGATAAATTGTGGAATGAAATTACAAAAGACATAGAAACATTGAAGAAAATTCAAGTTGAAATAAAAAAAGAAATGCAATATTCCACAAACAACTTGGAAAGGCTGGGAGCAACTCAGAATAATAGAATCAATGAAGGAGAAAATAGAATATCAAGATTCAAAGACAATATGCAAAAATTGGATAAATCAAGTAAGGATTATGAAAAAGTTAAAAAAAAAGAAAACAAGAATGGAATAATCAGAACATATGGGATACTATAAAAGACCAAACCTGGGGCTGGAGAGCTAGAGTTAGCTCAGTGGTTAAGAGCACCAACTGCTCTTGCAGAGGATCGGGGTTTGATTCAAAGCACCCACATGGTGGCTAAGAACCATCTTTAACTCCAGTTCCAGGGGAATTGGACACCCTCTTCTGATTTCCGCAGCATTGCAAAGCACGGGTACACCGACCTATATGCAGACACCACTCATACACATAAAGTAATAATAAAATTAAAAAATATATTTAAAAAAAGAAAAGACTAAACTTACAAAATATGGGGTAGAAGAGGAAGAAAACTCACAGGATAACAATATGGTTCAGGTCTTCAACAGAATTTTAGAGGAAAAAATTCCCAAATTAAAGTGATACATTATATTTATACAAATATCGGAAGCATATAGAACACCAAGCAGACAGAACCAGAAAAGGAATTCTCCATGTCATATCATAGAAAATTAGATGTTCAAAGCAAAGAAAGGATACTGAGGGCTGCAAAAGGAAAACCTATCAGAATTAAAGATGATTTCTCAATGCAAACAATGAAAGCCAGAAGAGTTTGGCATAAAATAGTCCTAGTTTTAAATGACTATAGATACAGATGTTAACCAGGAGTACTTCATCTGTCAAAAGTATCTATTATAATTGAAGGAGAAAAGAACATTTTCCATTTTATAAATAAGTTGAAAGAA
Source organism: Rhizomys pruinosus (assembly GCA_009823505.1). Classification (NCBI taxonomy): domain Eukaryota; kingdom Metazoa; phylum Chordata; class Mammalia; order Rodentia; family Spalacidae; genus Rhizomys; species Rhizomys pruinosus. The sequence continues at coordinate 6,060,457 of VZQC01010467.1, read as the reverse complement.
TTCCTCTCCAATAAGCCATTCCTAAAAAGAATACTTCAAGCAAAACAAAGAATGGAGGGCAGGGATGACTATAACCAATCAAAGCAGAAAACAAATGACACTACCACTATGGAAATAAAAACCTAGGATAAAAATGTACTAGAAATTAAAATGATTGGAGGCAATTTTGTCTCAACATCAGTTTTAAATATCAATGGACTGAATTCTTTAATTAAGAGACATAGACAAGTAGAATGGATTAAGAAACATACCCAACATTTTTTTTTCTTGTCTGAAAGAAACTTACCTCACTTTTAAAGATAGATACTATTCTAAAGTGAAAGGAGGGAAAAAAAAAGTACAAGTAAATGGGACTAAGACATAAAGAGGAAGAGATCTCCCAAGTCCAGCTGAGGCAAGCACAGGCAAAGAGAAGCACATATACCAGGAACACGAAGAAGAGACAACACGGGAAAGGGGCAGGATAATCCCGCATCAAGCTCTACCAAATCTATGGAAGATTCCTACAGTGGGATCCCCCTGGGGATGGCCCAGGACACAGATATCAAAAACACAATTGGGAACATTTAAATAACTACAAGATTATAAAGAGCAAATCAAAGAACTAAGAAAAGTGAATGAAGAGCTCAAGAAGGACCTAGAGAGAGAGAATGACAAACTCCAGAAGGAACTGGAAACACTGAAAAGATCCCATGCTGAAAAAGATAAGGAAACCAAGGAAGGAAGCAAAGAGCTACAGGAAGGGATTGAGAAGCTCCAAAAAGAAACAGAAATACTAAAGAAATCAGAAGAGGAAATGAAAAATGAAATCAAACACTCATCCAAACAAGAGGAAAGGAATGGAAAAAGCCTCAGAAGCAGAATGGAGGAAGCAGAACAAAGAATATCAGACATGGAAGATAACACAGAACAACTAAAAACCTCAAGGAAAGATTATGAAAAATTTAAAAATACACAAAAGTGGAACAACCAAGAACTGTGGGACACTATGAAAAGATCAAACTTCTGCATCATAGGAATAGAGGAAGGAGAAGAATCCCTAGAGAACGGTATTGATCAGATCTTCAACAGAATAATAGATGAAAATTTCCCCAAACTAAAAAACAAAAAAGACAAACAAATACAAATAAAAGAAACACAGAGAACTTCAAACAGACAAGATCAGAAAAGAAATTCTCCATGCCACATCATAGTTAAAATGCTAGACATCCAAAACAAAGACAAAATCCTTAAAGCCACAAGACACAAGACAAAAACAACAAATGACCTATAAGGGGAAACCTATCAGAATTACAACTGATTTCTCAATGCAAACTATGAAAAAAAGAAGAACCTGGAGCAAATCATTCCCAGTGTTAAGGGACAATAGATGCTAACCCAGGTTACTATAGCCAGCAAAAATGTCAATTATAGTTGAAGGAGAGAGAAAAACCTTCCAGGACATAAACAAGTTGAAAGAATACATGTCCGGAAAACCAACCATTCAGATAATACTTGAAGCAATACAAAGGACAGAAGAAAGGATCAACCATCCCCAGGCACCTAGAAAGAGAAATCAATAAAAGCATAACTGCAGAAGTAGAAACCTAAACCCAAACTGAAAATGGATAACAAGGAAAAAGGAAGCAACACAAAACTATCAGTCATAACCTTAAATATTAATGGACTAAATTACCCAATCAAAAGACATAGAATGGGAGATTGTATTAGGAAACAGAATCCATGGATATGCTGTCTACAAGAAACATATCTTCCCTTCAAGGATAGGCAGCACCTTAAAGTGAAAGGATTGAAAAAAATATTCCAAGCAAATGGTAACAAAAAGAAAGCATGTGTTGCTATTTTAATATCAAACAAAATAGACTTCAAAAAATAGACTTTTTTCTTTAAAAAAGAAATCAGAAGAGACAAAGAAGGCCATTACATTTTTATCAAAGGAACGATTCATCAAGAAGATTTCACAATCATGAATATATATGCACCAAACTCTGATGCACCAAACTTTATTAAAACAATTCTCCAGGACCACAAGTCATACACTAACCTCAGAACACTTATAGTAGGGGGATTTCAATATCCCACTGAGTCCTTTGGATAGGTCAACAGGACAAATAAAAAACAGAGAGACATCTGAACTGAACCTATACCGAATATTCCACCCTAATACAAGATAATACACTTTCTACTCAGCACTCCATGGAACATTCTCTAAAATCCACCTCATACTGGGACACAGAAGAAAACTCTCTACAAATACAAAAAGATTGAAATAATTTCATGCATTCTATCAGACCACAGTGCAATAAAGCTCAACATCAACTCCAGGATAAGCCCTACTGCCTACAAGAACGCATGGAGACTAAATCACACACTCTTGAATAATGGCTGGGTCAAGGAAGACATAAAGAAAGAAATAAAAGCATTCCTGGAACGGAATGACAATGACAATACAACACAACAAAACCTATGGGATACCTTAAAAGCAGTCCTAAGAAGGAAGTTTATAGCCCTGGGAGCCTACATTAGAAAAACATAAAGAGCACAAGTGAATGATCTAACACTACAGCTAAAAGCACTTCAGAGGCAACAACAGATGGACCCTAAACACAACAGACAGGAATAAATAACAAAAATCAGAGCAGAAATCAATGCAATAGAAACAAAGGAAATAATACAAAAAATCAATGAATCCAAAAGTTGGCTGTTTGAAAGAATAAACAAGATAGACAGACCTCTAGCCCAGTTAATCAAAAGAAAGAAGGAACAGCTTCAAATCAATACAATCTGTGATGAAAAGGGAAATATCACAACAGACAAGGAAAAGATCCAGAAAATCATAGGGGAATATTTAAAGAACCTATACTCTACCAAATTTGAAAACCTAGAAGAAATGGATCAATATCTGAAATCCTGGGAATCACCAAAGCTTAACCAAGCAGAGATCCACAGCTTAAATAGACCCATAGTACATGAAGAAATTGAAAATGTAATAAGAAACCTCCCAACTAAAAAAAGCCCAGGCCCAGACGGTTTCATGGCAGAATTCTGTAAAACATTTCAAAAAGATCTACAACCATTATTACTGAAACAATTTAGAAGGATAAAATCAGAGGAAATTCTCCCAAATTCCTTCAATGAAGCCAGCATCACTCTATTACCAAAACCAGGCAAAGATACGACTAAAAAGGAGAATTATAGACAGATCTCCCTAATGAACACAGATACCAAAATTCTAAACAGGATACTGGCAAATCCCATACAGACCCACATCAAGAAGATCATCCATCATGACCAAGTTGGATTTATATCAGAGATGCAGGGACGGTTCAACATATGAAAATCAATAAATATCATCAAACACATAAATGGAATGAAAGACAAAAACCACACCATCATCTCAATTGATGCTGGAAAAGCTCTGTGACAAAATCCAGCTTCCCTTCATGCTTAAATTCCTAGAAGGAATTGGACTGGAGGCATCATTCCTCAATGTAATCAAAGCCATATACAGGAAACCCACGCCAATGTCATCCTAAATGGGGAAATGACAGAAACATTCCCTTTGAAGGTAGGAACTCAGCAAGGATGTCCACTGTCACCACTCCTCTTCAATACAGTGCTTGAAACACTTGCTAGAGCAATAAGGCAAGAAAAGGAAATTAAAGGAGTACTAATTGGAAAAGAGGAAGTCAAGCTATCCCTATTTGCTGATGATATGTTTGTTTATTTAAGGGATGCTAAAAACTCCAACAGAGGGGCTGGAGAGATAGCCTAGCGGTTAAGAGCACCGACTGCTCTTGCAGAGGACCTGGGTTTGATCCCTAGCACCCACATGGCGGCTGAGAACTGTCTGTAACTCCAATTCAAGGAGAACTCCAGTTCCAGGGGAATCCAGCACCCTCTTCTGACCTCCGTGGCATTCCACCACATGGGTGCACAAACCTACATGCAGTCAGTACACATGCTTATGGGTTGGGAAAATTGCCATTGCAAAAATGTCCATTTTACCGAAACTCTTGTATAGATTTAACACAATTCCAATCAAAATCCCCAAAAGTTTCTTCACAGGCTTGGAAACAAAAGTTCTTAAATTCATTTGGAAAAACAAAAGACACTGAATAGCCAAAACAACATGAGCAGAAAAAAACTACACAGGGGGGATCTCTATACCAGACTTCAAATTATACTACAGGGCTATAGTCATAAAAACTGCCTGGTACTGGCACAAAAACAGACCTGTTGACCAATGGAACAAAACTGAAGTTCCAAATCTGAGCACATACAATTTCAGTCATCTTATATTTGACAAGGGGTCAAGAAGACACAATGGAGCAAAGACAGCATCTTCAACAAGTGGTGTTGGCAAAACTGGATCACTACTTGTAGAAGAATGAAATTAAACCCCTACCTCTTGCCCTGTACAAAAGTCAACTCCACATGGATCAAACACCTCAACATGAAACTCTAAACTCTGAAGGCAATAGAAGAAAAAGTTGGCAGCAGACTACAAGACATAGGCGTAGGAAAAGACTTCCTAAATCAGACAGCAGCTTTGCAAGAATTAAGGTCAACAATTGACAAATGCGACCTCATTAAACTCAAAAGCTTCTGTACATCAAAAGAAATAATCAAAGAAGTGAATAGAAATCCCACAGAGTGGGAGGAAACTTTCACTGCAGAAAAATCTGACAAAAGCATTGATTTCCAGAATATATAAACTACTCAAAAAACAAAGAAGAAAGAAAACAAATGACCCACTCAATAGATGGAGCAAAGGGCTGAACAGAGACTTCACAATTGAGCAATTAGAAATGGCTGAGAAACACCTTAAGAAGTGTTCAACATCACTAATCATTAAATGCAAATCAAAACCACTTTAAGATATCATCTTACTCCAATAAGACTGGCTAGGATCAAGAAAATGAATGATACCAAGTGCTGGAGAGGTTGTGGGGAAAGGGGAACACTCATCTACTGCTGGTGGGAATGTAAACTCGTGCAGCCACTATAGAAAGCAGTGTGGAGAACCCTTGGAAGACTTGGAATGAACCTGCCACCCGACCCAGCCATACCACTCCTAGACATGTACCCTCAAGACCCACCCCGCTGCAGAGATACATGCACGGCCATGTTTATTTCAGCTCTCTTCACAAAACAAGGGCTGGAACCAACCCAAATGCCCCTCAACTGATGAGTGGATAGAGAAAATGGGGTACATCTACACAATGGAGTTCTATGCAGCAGTAAAGAAAGATGACATCATGAGCTTTGCAGGAAAATGGCTGGAGCTAGAGGACATGCTGAGTGAAGTAACACAGTCCCAGAAAAACAAACGACAAATGGTATCCCTCATCTGTGGATGCTAGTGCCAATTACCTAGTTGTAAGTATTTCTCGTGCATGGCCCCTTGAGCTTTTGTCCAAAGAATCTGGGAGTGATGCATATTGGAAACAACAACAACAACAACAGAAATGACTGCATCGAAAATCTAACTGAAACAGTAAACTTCTGCTCAAAACAGTCAACTTCCTCATGGAGAATATTGAGAAAGAGTGAGAAAGAGATGAAAAGCATGTTTGGCGTAATGCATGAGCTCTGGTGGGGAGGGGGAATGGGGGGGCACAGGTATACATTTGATAAAAAAATAAAAATAAAAATAAAGAAATAAAGAGGAGTCATTATGTTAATATTAGATAAAATAGAATTCAAGTCCTTTGTGTTTTGTGTGTGGGATATTTGATTACTAGGAGGAACACTTTTGCAGCAAATAGACAGGCATTTTGCCAGGCCTATGTGGTGCATTTCTGAGTATCTAGAAATATTTAGTTGGCTGGAGGCTGCCCTGGGACTTGTAGGGTCACTTTAGGGTTTTATTTTGTGGTGATGTTTTTTTATTTTTTTTTGGGGGGGGGCAGCCTGATTTTTTTCTGGACTGTGGGAAAATACAGTTAAGTATGAATTGACTAGCAATGTCCCCTAGTGCATAAGCGGGAGACATGGGACCTCCCTTGCCATGCCCATGGGGTGGGATATGGTGATAGATATTCTAGGATTTAGCCCTGGGAAATGAGTCACATTGGCTATAATACCTGGCCATTTTCAATAAAGCTCTCTATATATTTGGATGCCTTACAATGTGCATGCTTTCTACATGGCTCACCATGGGAATGGGACAACCCTCTAATGGCTCCCAGAAGTGCAGCTGGGGAAAATCTTGAAAATTTCAGTATGTGAACCTCACAAATTTACCTCTTTCCTGACATCTATCTTGTGCCATGATGCTGGCTGTCCTGCTTGGTTGAATGGGGGTGGGGGTGGGGGAGAGGCCAAGCTAGGAACACATGGCTTGGCATGCAAGGAGGAAGCTGCCATATCCCTGGCCTGGCCCTGTTTGAGCTCAGGAATGAGTGTGCCATTCCCCCAGGCATGTGCCTCCTAACTTAGTCACTCTAACAGGCTATAAAAGCCAGCAACTTCCAGGCCAAGTTTAATATCAAGACTTAGTAGCTATGCTTGGCCCTGGAATCATTTTTCATAATTTTACAGGCTTAATTTCCTGTAGTTTGGTGTTCTAATTTCCAAAAAATTGTCTTGCCTTCCAACTGTTTTTTTTTTTTTTTTTGATTCAGCTTCAGTTTAACTCTTTCATACACGAATTTCGACCTAAGAGGTTTGCTCTACCACTCTGCTCTGACAAGAGCAAAGGATTCTGTGATGTAAATTAGGAATATTCACCACTTAGCTAGTTTCCTGAGGAGCAAACATTCTCTTGAAAGTTACTTAATTCTTAAAGTTTTTATATCTTTATTTCAACCTGCCTTTAGATAAAATTGTATTGCTCTCTTGACTCTCTGTGGATCTTTTGGGTAACTACTTCTAAATCTGACTTTTCCTACCCAAACCTAATCTTCTTCCATTCACTCTCTACTCAGAGGCTGATTGTGGATCCACCATTGGGGTTCACCATGCTTAATTTAAGATGTAATATTTTTACTTAACCTCAGGTACCCTAGATATATTCTGAGTAGAAAATATGTGGAAAATTAAAATTAATTGGTTGATTTAATTTTCATTTCATATTTTAAATGTGTTTCTCCTTAAAGACTTTCCCCACAGAATTCCTGATTACATGTGGCTTGTGCTCTGGTGCCACCTGCCTGCCTCCTAAATCATGCCTAAATTTAATTTAAACTGCATTTTAGAATTTCACTTAAAGTAACACAGTCTTAATTTCACCATTCTGGAGACAAAAACAGGTGGATTTCTGTGGGAGTTTACAGGCCCTGGAGTTCTTTAAAAAGACACTGATTCTCCGGTAAACTGTTATTTAATAACTAATAGTAAAAACCTCTTTAACACAATAAATTAATATTTTTGGTTCAATTTAAATGAATTTTTAAATATAATGCATTTATTGAAGTTTTGTGTATTTTATACATCACTTTTCAGTTTAATAAAGACATATTTTCCTTTCCCTTGCCCCTACCCCACCCCAGATCATGCATTCTGTTATACATGTCTTGCATCTTTTTCTCTGTCTTTTTAAAGTTTTTCTCTGCTGAGGTTTATTGTTTTGGGAAGAATTTAACTTTATCAATCCATTCTTTGACCCAGTCCTTATTTTGCTGCTCCCTCCCATTTGTATTACTCCAAAAATAAACATCATATACATACTAAAATTATGTCCTCCAGGAATAAACTATATGTTAACTCCAAAATATGTTTAGGAATTCACATTTTTCCCTTTAATTTTATATTACTCTAAAATATGAATATATACTTTCCACCCATGTATATTATTTGCCATATCTGAAAGTAAGTAGTAAGTTAATTCTAGGGCCCATTAATAGAATCACATTATAACATCACAGTTGCTTTCAGATAAAATAAATATAACAATAATATTGCTCAGCTTGATTTTCAGTTGGGTAATTTGGTGCTAGCATCCAGAAATGAGGGAAACCTCCACCACATTGCACAACATGGGTGCACAAACCTGCATGCAGACAGTACATTCATACGTATAAAATATAAATAAATAAAAATTTGAAAAAATAAATTAAAAATAATTTTGTGTGTTTCATTAAACATTAAACAATAATGGAACTTCTATATCTTACAGGTCAACTTAACAATCTTTACTTTACTACTTGTGTATGTATATATGTATGTATGTATGCATGTATGCACATGTGTGCATGGATGTGTGTACTTATATTCTAAATACATTTTTTAATGTTAGCAACTATAAAACCAGTAAAAATCTGCCTCTGAGCTGGAATTTGCCCCTTCATTCTCAGACATGGTTTATAATTAAACAGCCAACACATAATTCAGTTCAAGAATGGTCATGGGTTGATTGTCTATTAGTAACAAAAATTTTATTGGACATCTTAATGGGTATACACTGCCACCTGCTGGTTACACCCCTTCAACACCTGAGACAAGGTTTTCATAGTATTAACTTGTTAATAATGTTTTGGGTCTTTGGGGATATAGGTTCCTTTAAAAAAAATTCGGGATCCATTATTTTCCATGCATGTGTATGTTAAGCCCATCAGGCTTCAGTGGTGTGTGGTAGAAGAATTTGTCTGGGGATAACCAATCCAGTGTCAAATCCAGTATAAGTGCCATCAGCACAATACCTGGTGTGTGGTGAGTCTGTGCTTGAGGAATTAGACTGAGGAATGCTGATCAGGTATCAGTCTGGGGAACCAGCAATGCCAATAGGACACTGCATGGTGTACATGTCAAAAGCTAGTGGGTTAGATGGGGATCAATCAGATCACTAACTTGATACACTAGTATGGGGATGGACAGAAACTAATCAGTTCACCAACGAGTAGAATGGATTGTGATTGGGTGTAGGCTAACCATCAGCCTGGAATTCGTGTCTACAGAGTTACTGACTCCCAAGCAGGTGGGATAGCATGGCCAGACAGGAAGTGTTCTGCTTCCCAGGCTAAGGACCTGAGAAGGACAGTAGTCACTCAGGTTGGGTTGCAAAAGTGGCCATTTGGCACCTTCATTGACGAGCCAGCTTACTCAGGGAGGAAGCTGCTGGCAGCAGTCTCCCTTAACAGACTGAGTTACATCTCTCTTATAAGGAATGTGTAACCACGTCTAGAGTTACAAATTGTTATTAAAATTTGTTTTGTTTCTAATTTATACTAGATTTCCAGCAACAATTTTGGGATTAAATGTACACAAATGTTCTCTGTATGATTCTGTATTGTACAGTATTACCTGTTGCATTTCTTTTGCCTACAAGATATACAGGACAACCTAGAGATGGTTTAAATAGACTTACTGGAACTTTAACCTTGGTTATTGTCTATAGGTATGTGTAATTTATATACATATTACATACTATATATATATATATATATATATATCTATATACTATATATATATATATTAGAGAGAGAGAGAGAGAGGAGAGAGAGAGAGAGGGAGAAACTCCTCTGGTATACAGTCAAATAGAGAAACTCTTTATTTCCAAACCTTTTGATAAATTTTCAATTTTGAAATCTTAAAGCTAACTATGGGAAAAGATTTGCTTGTTCCCATAGTCAAAATATCACAAACTTAAACTTTAATGCCTGAAAAAAGGTAAGGCTTTGAATTGTACAGGATGGACCAAAAAATACTAGCAGAGAAGCTGGCCCATCCAAACATCAAGAGGAAGAGAACTTCAGACTGCCTGAGCCAGAGACACCAAACATCTCTAAACTATATTTAAAACATCTGTTTATAATATGTCCTAATGAAGTTTACTTTCCAGATGCTGCTAAGTTTTGATTAAAAATAACCCTATTTCAAAAAAACAAAACAAAACAAAACAACAACAACAACAAAAACAATTCTGGGTGTGGTGGCACACGCCTTTAATCCTAGCACTTGGGAGGCAGAGGCAGGCGGATCTTTGTGAGTTCAAGGCCAGCCTGGTCTACAGAGTGAGTTCCAGGACAGCTGGGGCTACAGGGAGACCCTGTCTCAAAAAGACAAAAAAAAAATAAATAAATAAAAATAAAAACAAAAAAACTATTTATCTCTCTTCTTTAATAGAAAAAGAAAACAAATAGCATGGAAATGGAATTGCTCCTTAACTCCAAAAGAGCAAACTTTATGGCAACAATTTTTCATGGGGCATATATAACCAAACTTTATTTAACTAATGGGCATAAGAACTGCAAAAGAAATTTTTCTTTATTGTAAAATTTTTAAAGTATTTAAGGCTAAGAAAATGTTTTAATAGAAAAAAAACTTTGGTGCCAGCTTTTCAGCCACTTCTGTCCCTTGTTCCACAAAGCCCAGGGATCAGATGTGAAAGAGGAGCCTGGTAGAATGTAAGGGCTTAGAAAAGTTGGCAGCAGACTACAAGACATAGGCGAAGGAAAAGACTTCCTAAATCAGACAGCAGCTGCACAAGAATTAAGGTCGACAATTGACAAATGGGACCTCATCAAACTCAAAAGCTTCTGTACATCAAAAGAAATAATCAAGTAAGTGAAGAGAAATCCCACAGAGTGGGAGGAAACTTTCACTGCAGATACATCTGACAAAGCATTGTTCCAGAATATATAAACTACTCAAAAAACAAAGAAAAAAAGAAAACCAAATGACCCACTCAATAGATGGAGCAAAGAACTGAACAGAGATTCACAAGTGAGGAATTAGAGATGTCTGAGAAACACCTCAAGAACTGTCAACATCACTAATCATTAAGGAAATGCAAATGTAAACCACTTTAAGATATCATCTTACTCCAATAAGACTGGCTAGGATCAAGAAAAAAAATGATACCAAGTGCTGGAGGGTTGTGGGAAAGGGGAACACTCATCCACTGCTGGTGGGAATGTAAACTCGTACAGCCACTAGGAAAGCAGTGTGGAGAACCCTTGGAAGACTTGGAATGAACTTGCCCACCGACCCAGCCATACCACTCCTGGGCATGTACCTCAAGCTTATGCCACCACAGAGATACATGCACGGCCATGTTTATTGCAGCTCTCTTCACAATAGCAAGGAGCTGGAACCAACCTAAAATGCCCCTCAACTGACGAGTGGATAGAGAAAATGTGGTACATCTACACAATGGAGTTCTATGCAGCAGTAAAGAAAGACGACATCACGAGCTTTCAGGAAAATGGCTGGAGCTAGAGGACATCTATGCTGAGTGAAGTAACACAGTCCAGAAAAACAAAACGATGAATGGTATCCCTCATCTGTGGATGCTAGTGCCAATTACCCAGTTGTAAGTATTTCTTGTGTGGGGCCCCCTGAGCTTTTGTACAAAGCAGTTGGGCGTAATGCATTTTGGAAACAACAACAACAGAAAAGACTGCATCAAAGAACTGACTGAAACAGTGAACTTCTGCTCAAAACAGTCAACTTCCCCATGGAAAATATTGAGAAAGACTAAGAGATGAAAAGCATGTTTGGCAGAATGCATGAGCTCTGGCGGGGTGGGGGAATGGGTGGGAACACGGGTCTAGATTTGTTAAAAATAAATAAATAAATAAATAAATAAATAAATAAATAAATAAATAAATAAATAAATTTATGTGAAAAAAAAATTAAACCCCTACCTCTCGCCCTGTACAGAAGCTCAGGTTCCTTTGTGATGTTAGCCTCTCCCATGGGCTCACCTGCCTTTCAGGAAAAAAAATAAGGGTGAGATGTAACTTAACTTCAGGTAAGTATGAGTTGGCTGGCAATGCCCCCTAGTGCATAAGTTGGAGCCATAGGACGTCCTTGGCCGTGCCCATGGGGTGGAATGTGGTTACACAAATGTCTAGGATTTGGCCCTGGGAAATGACTCACACTGGCTATAAAACCTGGCCATTTTGAATAAAGCTCTATTTCTCTCTGTATTTGGATACCTTACAATGTGTCTGTGCTGTACTTTCCTATGTGTGTTTTCTACATGGCTCACCACGGGAATAAATGAGATGCCCCACACTGGATTGGTATAAATATGGTAAAGTTTAGCAGAAAATCTAATACTTATACTGGGTTAAAGTGGTTAAATATTTCTAGAGTAGAATGGTACAAATACTAAAGCCAGTTTACTAATGTTATAAATGGGATTATAACCATACACAGTTGTTTTCAGTCCATTCCTGGATTGTACTGGATGTCCAGTAATAGATTCAGATTTAAGGGCATATTTGAATCCACCTTGTTCTTACTTATTCTGGTCCCCTGCCTAGATTATGTACTTAACCATTCCTGCCTTCATTTCACATTCATGAGCACCAGTCAAGGACATTTTTTTCCTCTATAGTTATGCATTTGGGGGTTCTTTAGGTTGATCCTCTGAATGGGTGATGCCCAGGTTGCCACACTTAATGCCCCTTTTCAGCATGGAATAAGTCAGAGTGGTCAGCATCTTGATTCTCTTCTGGCAATTGGGGTGACCATTTTCAGAGGGTAACATAACTAAACAGGAGCTAGAAACTGACTAGGCAAACTGAGACCCCCCTCCCCAAATTAACCAAATTCTTTCTCAACTGAGAGCTCAAAGCTTCCTGGACTAACCAGTAAACGTATGTTCTTCTGGTAGCCCCAAAAGATCAGGAAAATAAGAAAAGGAAAGCAAGAAAGAAAGAAAGAAAGAAAGAAAGAAAGAAAGAAAGAAAGAAAGAAAGAAAGAAGAAAGAAAGAAAGAAAGAAAGAAAGATAGAAAGAAAGAAAAAAAGGGTAAAAAAGAAAAAATGAACTATATACCAAGCCCTTAAGACTGATTCTTTATTTCACCAAAAAGAAATGGAAATCCACCCGCCTTTTTTTTTTCTTCATTTGGTCTTATTTATTTATTTATTTATTTATTTATTTATTTATTTATTTTTGGTCTTTTTGAGACAGTGTATCCCTGTAGCCCCAGCTGTCCTCGAACTCACTCTGTAGACCAGGCTGGCCTTGAACTCACAAAGAACTGCCTCTGCCTCCCCAGTGCTAGGATTAAAGGCATGTGCCACCATGCCTGGCAGTCATTTTTATTTTGCATTGCTTCTGTTTCCTTGAGAAAATAAATGTAGGGAGGCTCCATGCAAAAACCCCAGTATACCAAATGGTTTCAAGAAAATGAGTACAGATAATGAATAACTAACTAAATTAATGCCTCTTATCCATGGTATTGTAGCAACATATATCTGTTGAGAAAACAATTGACACAAATGGATAATATTTTTCCGTAGTGCTGTGTTAGATCTTATTTGATTTCATGTAACATATGAGTGTTTTATAGATGTGAAATCCACTGGAGAGGTATTGAAGACATCTGAAGAATCAAAGATGAAAAGTAAATTCACAAATGGGTACCAGAGCCAGTTATTGCTGTGAAATCATTGGGAGCTTTATGATCAGGTAATGCACAAGTGATATCCACTTTTTGGGCCTATGTATTCCAAAAAGTAAACAGATACCTTATGATAATAAAAAATAAAGATCCTCAAATACTGAACATTTTTTAGATGAAAATTCTAGTACCAGTGTCGGGTTCCTCACTATGAGCTGTTGGCAAGGGAAGACTTAGAGTACACCAAACCAATAAAGGTTATAGGAACTAAGGTTCTTTGCACACTGGAAGCATACAATAACTCCCTACTGCTGAAGACATGACATAATGTGAATAAAGGAAAGAGAGAGCCAGCTGTGACTAAGTTGAAAATTCCCTGCCACTGGACAGCTGGCCTTCATAGTGCCAGAGAGTACTAAAGTAGATTTCTAGGAGAGAAAGATCTTAAAATTTCTGCTTAAAGATGGATCCTGTGTGTTGCACTATCACATATTGCACAAGTTGTTCCTGCTGGTACAATTGTGGTTTGTGTAGAATGTGTAAAACTAGCGAACTTCCAACTGGACTTAAGGCCATGATTCAGGGAGATACAAACATCTGACAATGTAAAACAGGTCAACCCCTAGTGGCCAGTAAAGTTATGGGCCTCAGTGAAGAAGCCACTGATTTTTTTGGATATATGGATGTGATGCACATTCTTAGGTATTCTACAAGCATTTGTACTTGAGCCAATAAGTTGGGTTGTTAGAGTAGTCAGTGTTTTTAGATGTTCAAGCTTCTTTCTATTTGTGTTTTTATAGTGGGAGAAATGCCTCTATATTTAGACCAATGGTCAATACACAGACCAGAGTTTGATGTCTAGCCTCAATGGGAGAAAGATGGTCCGATCTCTTTCACCCCCTCCAAAGCTCAGGAACTCTTGTGGAATAGGATGGTGGAAAGAATATGAGACCCAGAGGAAAGCATGGAATGTAGCATGGACTGGCACCTGGTGAGTTGTGATGATGTCTTTTCTCCAAGTTTAGATTCACCAACTTACGTGGGTCACCACAAACAAAAGTAACTGCTAACATTCTGCAGGAGGGAAGGGACAGAGTCAGCCAGAGTGATTCAGTCATGCCTTCCATCCAACTAGCTGCCTGAGTTGTACGTAGTGGAGGGACTAAGGATAAGGGCAGGGAAAGCCAGCTAGAGGCTACTCCCATCACCACCTTGACAGCAACCAGAGGGACACAGTGTCCTGGTCAGAATACGGAATTTGCTGTATGGCCTTATAAAGTGATACCGACCAATGTCCCCACATTCCTATAGGTAAACCCCTCCCCTGCTCCTCTGTTAGAAAACTCAAAGTAAACTCAGCAGAGTTTTCCAAATGGTAGTTTGGGGGTATTTGTACCTTGCTTTGTCTTTGGGGCAATGGGAGGAAGAGGCGGGATCTCTTGCTTGCCTCCCAGAAGGAAATTTGGCCACACTGGACTTCATAGTGCCAGAAGGTGCCACACAGATCACTGGGAAGGAATTTTCCCAAAAGTTTTGGTTAATGACAGACTTCACAGGCTGCATATCAAAATGCTAATCAAGATAGGCTGCTGATGCTATACTGGTGCCTCCAGTATATGTATGACGAACAAATTTCCAGTTAAATTTAAGGCACACTTCTTGGAACAAATATTTGGTGCTGCAAGCCCAGTCAAACTCTGAGTGCAGGGAGTGTTACACACCACTGCCATTGTTTTTTCAGTTGTTTTGTTAAGACATCTGTAAATGTGTCTTCCAAGCATTTGTGTTTATGCCTATATGTTATGACATCAGGCAATATCCATTTATATATCCCCACTTTTTCCTTTTCCTTTTGGTTATTATATGAAAAGAAATGGCACTGAGTGGGTCAATAGCCACGTCCTGAAAACAGTGGATGGAAAGCCCCAGATACTTAGTATGTCATTAGAAGATGTCACACCCTCCAAGGTGCATGGAATATTTTTGTGGAGGATAGCAGAAAGAAGTAAGAAGAAGAAGGGGTGGAGTGTTGCATAAGAATGTCCATGGACAGATGCCTTCATTCCAGGCTTGTCTCTACCTGCTGCCCAAGATCATCACATCTAAGCTTGTTGCTTTACTCCACATGACAGGAGGGGTGGGGAAATTCAGCCACACCCCAACCAACCAGTTGAACCTGGTTTCATGGAGAGAGGAGGAATTAAGGAAATATAAGTTGAGGAAGCCAGGAGAGGGACTATAGCCATTTTGTGTGTCCATGGGGAAGTCCAGATCTATGCTTGGATGGAGGAATTCAACTGTGGCTTTAAGAGGGAGCATGAACACTTCTATAAACACTCATCCACTGCTCTTTAAGTAATCCCAACAAACTCCCTGGTTTTCTGAACTCTTGTTTGGGGAAATTGTACATTACATTGTCATATGGACCAAGAGAAGATGAGAGCACAAGCCCTAAGTTGTTTGTGCCCTCCCAGAAATAATTTTACCTATACTTTGTTTTGTGGTTATTATTGTTGTCGTTAGGGTATTTGCTTTCCATCTCTTGGACCTAGTAACAAAGAACATGAATAATCAATAGTGTAATAAAATTGTTCTAATTTTTTTATGAAAATCGTGAATTGTTTTTTCAAAATATCTTTATCATCTTGTATTCCCACAGGCAGTGAATGAAAGTTCCTGGCACTCCAAATACTCTACAGCATTTGGTGTTGTCAGAATTCTGGATTGTGGCCATTCATTAGATGGCATCATCAATATGGTCATTGGTTCCAAAAATGCTGTTAGAATTTATCATTCTCTGGTGACTTATGACATGGAACATCTTTTCACATGTTGATTTGTTATCTTGATATATTCTTTGAGGAGATGTCTGTTTAGGTAATTAGTCCAATTTTCAATTGGATTGTTTTTTAATGATTGAGTTGTAAACCTTCTTTGCCTAATAAAATCATTATGAGATCTGCACACATTTTTTACAGCATTTAGATTTTTTAATTTAATTGACATATTTTTATTTTATTTTTTTATTTTTTAAACATTTTTTAAATTTTATTTATTTCTGTATGTGTATGAATGTACTGTCTGCATGCAAGTTTGTGCACCCGTGTTGTGCAAGGCTGCGGAGGTCAGAAGAGGGTGTCGGATTCCCCTGGAACTGGAGTTCTCCTGGAATTGGAGTTTCAGATGGTTCTTGGCCGCCATTGGGTGCTGGGGATCGAACCCCGGTCCTCTGTAAGATTGGTTGGTGCTCTTAACTGATAGGCCATCTCTCCAGCCCTAATTGACATATTTTATATAACATGGATCTTTAATTGTAATGATAGCCAAAGTAAACTAGATATCATGTGTTCTAGCTTTGTACTGTATATTCTATGATGAATTTTGATATAGTTGTGTGAAGTATATTTTCCAGGTTTATGACCAATTTCTTTCATGTGGGTACACAGTAGTTCAGGCAATATTTGCTTAAAGAGCATCTTTGTGCCAATGGATTCTTTTTTAAATAAAAGCTATATTTATGTAGGTGTGTACAAGTACTTGTTAAACTGGTCTATATGTTTCCTTTTAATTTTACAATTTCAAAATCAAATGTATGTTGGAAGAAAAAACTGGATTTTAGTTATTATCAAAATAAGATGAAATTTTTCTCTCATGCATTCCTGTAGACTAACCCTGCAGGGGATGAACACATCACAATGGAGAACAAAGTCACATGCTCCTAATGTAGAAACATGATTATGTTAACTGAAACATTGTTCTGTACCATATATACCTTCATCTTGAAGATATATCTGGGGCCAGAATTCTAGAAGTTATATTTGTTTTATTAAAGTATCCAATCAGCAGGCAATGATCCACAATCCTAAGACTCAGTAATTTGAAGCAAGAGGATCACATGTTGAAGGATAGCCGGAGCTATATAGTAAGAATCTGTCTCAAAATAAAATAAAAACAAATAAATCCAAAATATCAATTATGTTACCTAGCACTACTTTAGCAATGCTTATTTCAAGATTCATAGTTTGAATCAGTTTCTGTGACTTGGAAATATCCCATCGTTTCTGAGAAAAGATTTTTATTTAATTTTCATGATTTGGATGTTTCCACCTTCTAGACTCTGATATTTCTCTTTTAACATGAAGTTTTTAATTGTAGTAGATAAAATATCTCCTCCCTAGTGACACTGAGCTGTCTGCATACCATGGCGATTTGTTATCTATTCTATGGAAGACAATTTGCCTTTTCTGTGCATCCTTGCTACTGCTAAACTTTCTTCATCAAGTACTCTTTATCCTGTGCACAGGGCACTAGAGAGTCAGGGAGGTCACCATGCAGAAAGGTGAAAACATGCTGTTCTCAGAATCCCATTATTATCCGTCTTTCTTTTAGGACATGATTTTCTATCAGGATAAAATGAAACAGGTAACCTGAACCTTACATAATGTGAGCCAGCACAATGCAACTGATAAATGTGATCTCCATTAGTTTATGGAGGTCTAAATTGTAGAACTGATATCACCTTTTGAATACTTTATTTTTCTTAGTATTCAGGTAATATAATAGACAGAAATTAGACTGGTTATTGAAATATTAAAATTTCAAAAACTTAAAGATATAGTGTGCTTTTATCACATTCCATAAACTTAATCAACATATTATATATTGGTGAACTTATTTTCTAAAAGGTAAAATTATTTTAAAATGCACACAGACAATTATATTTCTTGATGGAGACAATCACAAGATTTTTTGAAAGTCAGATTCACTTTCATTCTTTAATTAGAATGGTGTATTAAATATATGTTACTTTAAACAGGACACTTGAGTGGTAATTTTGTTTGAAAGTCACCAACATTGGCTGTAATGATCATTTGTCCTTCGATGGGGACAATTTAAAAAGCTAGACAAAGCATGCATAAACTGAAATACATTACCATGAACTGAAATACATTTACTGGATTAAATGTTGAGCTCCTTTCTTTAAGTAATCTATTTCATATTTGTTAATCTTCCAGCTTAATTCTCATAAGTAAATTTGTCAGGCAATTATATAAAGTTGGCTTAATTTTGTGCTTACTCAAAGAATTTAGTCTTAAGTTTTCCACATATTTAAATTTCCAGAACTATTTTTATTTTACTTTTTATAATACATTAGAATATATCATATCTATAATTTCCAAATATTTAACCCCTATAGAACTTCAGAAATTAGGTAGTAAATTTCTAATGTTTTGATTTGAAATTGAGCAAAACATTATAATGAAGGCTAATAGAACTTTGATGTAACCAAAAAGGGGGGGGTACAGATAGGCATGAAACCTTTTCATCAAAAACCTTGCAATTCAAATCTTAAAACTAACTATGGGAAAAGACTTGTATGTTCCAACAGGTCAAAATGTCACCAACAACGGCTGAGAAAGAAAAGATACAGTTTTGCATTGAGTAGGATGTACCGGAAAGTGCCAAATGAAAGGTTGACCTGTCTGAACATTGAAAGGGAGAAAAGCCTCAGATTCCTACAAACATCGAACCCCTCTGTGGATCCTACCTGTAACAACTATTTATAATGAGTCCTAACAAAACTTACCTTCTAGGTGCCACAAAGGTTTTAATACGAGAGACTTTCTTGCCTCCCCACCATAAAACAAGGAGAAATATGATGATGATGAGGTCATTCTCCAACTGTAAATTTGAGACAACTATTATAGAGGTAATCTCTTATAAAACTGGTAAAACTGCCTTCTTTAATTGACTAATAGACATAGGAATTGTGAAAAGGAGTATTCTCTGTTCAAAACCAAATATATCACTAAAGTCCTTAAGCTATGCACTTAAGCAAAATATATCAATACAGGAGCTCTGACATCAGCAATGGATTATTCTACCACGGAGATGTTGGCCAGGGCATCCAAGCCCCCACAAAAGGTAAAGGCTCCTTGCCTCTAAACTGGGATACCTGCAAGAAGAGAGGTGATAAGGCCATGCTGCCAAAGACCTGACATTAACATGGGAAAGATGTATTGAGACCACACATACAAGTGTACAGATGGCCTCTGAAATACCAGAGAGTATTACCAAAGGCCACTAAACCAATAAAGCAAATACAGGTCTCCTTGAGTCAAGCAAGACTCCACCGTCAGCACCAGCTACACCTCACCTGCCTGGAAATACTGTGCAGCAGTGGCAGCCATATGCCACTATATCCCAAATCTAATTGGCTATTGGCTCTCTCCTTGGAGGAATAACCCATGGTTGATGCCACAAGCTTACATCCTCTATAAGTTAGGAGATGTTATAAACCACAGTAAGACCCTGTCATATTTAACAGGAAAAAAATGTAATTCATGGATTAATATACCATCCAAACATCTGTGTCTATAGCAAAGTAAACTATCATGACTATTAGTGCTGTTTAAATACCTATATATCTAATTTCCTGTGCTTCATTAGTAGGATCGAAAGGTTATTCCTGGACAAACTGTCAGCCCATGAAAGGAAACAGCCAGAATTGAGCAGAGTCCAAGACAACAGTTCCAGAGAAAGTAGACTGCTTTGTTTCTCATCCACCTGTGCCCCTTTTCTAAGCCTAGGGAACAAACTGCAGAAGAAGGGGTGTGGTAGAATGTAAGGGCTGCGATTGGGGTGAATGGTGAAACTACAGCAATATAGTCTGGACACTCGTTTGATCAACTTATAACCCCCCCCCCCCGTATTGTGGGGCTGTGAGGGTTTGGGCACAACAGCCTGCAAATTGGTTTTACATGAGGGATGCTTGTACACATAAATTATCACTTATTGCTAAAAATGAAAAAAAAAACCGAGAGAAAGATGCAGGACAGTTATGGCAGAATGCATGATCTGGGATAGGGTGGAGTGGGATGGGGGGAAGAGAAAGGGAAATATGCCTGAACTGAATTGGAAAATGATGTATGAAATACACAAAGCATCAATAAAAAAATTACTTTGATGTAAACATCGTTCTGGAATCTAAAACTTGGCATTTATTATTTTATTTTAAAGCATTAAGCAATCTCATCCTCTAAACATCTCTAATATCTTTTTATTAATGATCTGCATGTCTCAGAAGTAAAACCTCGGAAATATACCCTGACTATAGAGAACCCCAATATCTGTTTCTTCTACTTTGTTTCTTGTTCTGCTGATATACCATGAATGTAATGTTTTATTCTTGCTTATAAACGAGTATTTTGTTTGCCTGAAGAAGTATTTTTATTTGATTGAATAAGAATTTATTTTCATACCATTGCTGTTCCTTGACCCATGAAAGTTAAAGCATCCTTGAAAGAGATTTATGACTAAAGCTAGAATAAAAATATTCCGAGCATATTAAAATGAAGTTCTACGAATCTACATATTTGTTTTATGGTCATATTAGGATATACTTTCTATGATGTATGCATTATTTGGTAATTGCTGAATATGAACACAAACAAAAATTTAACCCAAGCTATTTTATACTTTAAAAAGTATAAAAATGGCTCTAAGGCACCCTACCATCTAAGCTCTATTTTGGAACTATTCAAGTCTCCAGATCTTTGAGCTTTCCCAGACCTGGAAGAGATTGGTTCATTTATCACACCTCCCTGTGCCCCACCATTACAATTATTTGTCCTGCTTGGAAATCTAGAAATATTCTGCCTCCAGACCTCTGAGCTTTACCTAGCAGCTGATGTGTTCACTTAGCAAACTCCTAGCCCATCTTGCTGATACAGTAGTACCGTGGGGAGTCAACAAAGGGACTTCATTTCAAACACTGAACTTATCTTCAGCAAAACTGAGCCCACTTCTTATATCCCATTTGCACATCAACATAAATAGGACTAAAAACCAAACACTATTCATCTGGCCCATAATATGAGAAGTTGGTGAAACAGAAAACAAAGATACATGTAACCTCTCAACAAAGATGAAATTGTCTATCATACCAAGAAACACCACCAATTACACACGTCTGTATGACTAGGTCTCATTAACAAAAACAAACCCAAGCCAGGTGTGGCCATAGGCCCATCTCACTAATGAACATAGATGCAAAAAATACTCAAAAATATACTTGCAAACCACATATAGACTCACATCAAAATAAAATCATCCATCATGATCAAGTTGGATTCATACCAGAGATGGAGGGATGGTTCAAAATATATAAATCAGTAAATATCATAAAACACATAAATGGACTGAAAGACAAAAATCACACAGTCATCTCAACTGAGGTAGAAAGAGCCTTCAACAAAATCCACCATCCTGTTATGCTTAAAGTTCTAGAGGGAATTGGACTGAAGGGAAAATTCCTCAAAATGATCAAGGCCATATACAGCAAACCCACAGCTAACATCATCCTAAATGGAAAAAAAATTAGAACCATTCCCCTTAAAGGCAGGAATGCAGCAAGGCTGTCCCCTATCACAACTGCTCTTAGATAATAGTGCTCGAAACACTTTCAAGGACAATAAAGCAGGAAAGGGAAATTATAGGAGTACTAATTGGAGAAGAGGAAGTCAAACTATCCCTTTTTGCAGATGACATAATAGTTTACACAAGGGATGCTAAAACTTCCACCAGAAAACTCCTGGAAAGGAGTAAGAGTTTCAGTAAAGTGGCAGGATACAAAATTAATCTAGAAAAATCAGTAGCTTTTCTTTACACCACCAACAACAGAAGAAGGAATGTGAAAAGTCCTTCCCACTCACAATAGCATAAAAAACCCTAGGAACAACCCTAATCAAACACACCAAAAATCTCCACAACAAAACATTACACCTCTGAAGAAGGAGATTAAAGAAGACATCAGAAGATGGAAAGATCTCCCATGCTCATGGGTTGGAAAAATAACTAATAAACACCAGAAAACAAACGAAACCACATAAATAAAACCTAGGGTCAGAATGTACTAGAAATCAAAATTATTGGAAGCAATTTAATTCTTTCAACAATAGTTTTAAATATCAATGGTCTGAATTCTCCAATTAAGAGGTATAGATTAATAGAATAGATTAAGAAACAAACCCCATCTTTTTCCTTTATTTTTTTTCTTGTCTCCAAGAAGTTTACCGCACCTTTAAAGATAGATATTATTCCAAGGTGAAAGGAAGTTAAAAAATACAAATAAATGGCACTAAGAAATAAGGAGGAGTCATTATGTTAATATTAGATAAAATAGAATTCAAGGCTTTGGTAGTATTTTTTTGTGGAGGATATGGGTCATTTTAAGGCTTTTAATTTGTGGTTATGTGTTTGGGCAGACTGCCTCAATCATCCAGATGGGTATAAATATTGCAAAGTTTAGTAGGATATAAGTTACTTATACTGTAATTAAGTGGTTAAATACTTCCAGAGTGGAATGGTATAAACACTAAGGCTAGTTGAGTAATGGTCTAAATGGGGTTATAATCACACAGTGTTGTGGACAGTTCTTTGTCCATTTCTAGCTTGTAGTGGACTTCCAGTTGTAGATTCAGAATAAAGTGGTATAGAAAATTAACAGATTACCTCTGACTAGTGAAAGATATTTTTTGTCTCTGTCTATTATGCAGGTGTTATTTTTTATATTTGTTCTGTCCATTTCAAGATAATTTGACTCAAATAAAGCTAAGCATGCAGCCCAGAAAAAGTCAGTTTGGAAGGACATAGTAAAATTTATCAGCTTAAGTCTGATCAATAGGTATGTTTCCTGTTATTGGAAAATTACAAACCAGAATATGGGGTTTGGGAAACCAGAGACTAATTCTGTTTGTAGTAAAACAATTACATTTAAGATAGAGCTAAAATTGTTTAAATCTCTCTCATTGACTTTGCCTGCCAATCCTGTGGTGTTAAATATATTCCAGTCAATGTTAATGCAAGGGTTCTTAGGCTTTTTTTCAAGCTTTATCTAAATACAATATAGTAATTAAAAGTATTAGGTTGGTGTAACTTTACTTTTTTTGATCTTAATGCCCATATTTAACGTCCATATAATTAGGCCAGGGGATATGGTAGGAACCCAGGGCAGGAACCTGGAGGCAGGAGCTGAAGCACAGGCAATGGAGGAATGCTGCTCACTGGCTTGCTCCCCTGGCCCATGCCCAGCCTGCCCTCTTACACGGTACACAACAACCTGCCCAGGGTGGTGCCACTCATTGTGGGCTGGGCCCTCCCACACTGCTCAACAATCAAGACAATACTCCACAGATGTGGCCACAGGCCAATCCAATGGAGCCAATTCCCCAATTGAGGCTCCCTCAACCCAGGTGTGTCAAGTTGACACTAAAGCTATCCAGCACAATTGACCCCTTGTCACCAAAACACATCACTATTAAACCACCACCTTTCCAGTTCTTATCCCCAAAGTATGATGTTAACATTAATCACATCCTAAGACAGTACACCCTTAAAAGCCTCACAGTCCTTAAAATGCCCAAACTCTTAAAAGTTCACAGTCTGTTAAAAGTCTCTTAACTGTGGGCTGCTGTAAAATCCAAAACAAGTACTGTCTGATTTCAAAGGGAAGAATCAGACACACTCAAACAAAACCTAAGTCCAGCAAGTAGGTCAAGGCTGGACACCTGGGATTCACTCACGATCTTCTGGGCTCCAAAGGGTTTTGGCAGCTCCCCCTCTCAGACACTGCCATCCATGGCACACACAGCTCATCTTGCAGGCAGGCCCAGGATGACTCCATTCCACACCTGTCACTGTTCTTGGTGGTCGTCCCATGGTCCTGGCATCTCCAAAAAGCTGGGGTCGCCACTGAAACTGAAGCAGCACCTTCAACAATGGTCTCTTCCGACCTCTCCTGATGCAAAGCCTCAGCTTCTCTCCGTGACCCCTGCAATCCTGGGGACTTCACTGCAGCCGAGGTGCACTTCCACCAATGGTCTTTCCTGACCTCTCAGTGCCAAGCCTTGGCTGCTCTCTGTGACCCCCTCAAATTTCAACACTGGAAACATATAGGGGACTCTTACACACTACCAAGTCCTGCTTCTGGCTTGACATGGAGGCTCAGGCTCCTTCTGGACCACAGCTTCTGTGTGCTGACCCTGAAGAAATTATTCCCAGAAGATTTCACCACAGTGATGCTGGTCTCTTATTATACCTGATTTTTCAGCCCCAGCTAACCAGCATTAATTGTCCCAATACAACAAAGATTTCACTTCAGGTTCTGGTCTCTTGTTACTTACAGCTGATTCTTCAGCCCCAGCTGACAAGAACCCACAAATTAAACATTCCTGATGATCTCTGCTTCCTTTTGAAACTAGAAACATCACAAGCCAGGCCTCCATCTTCTACAACTCTTTCAGCAAAACTGCTCCAAGCTGCACAGCAACAATATTTAGGCATTCAATTATTTTTCCCAGGCCAAAGTTCCAAAAGCCTCCACAATCCTTCCCCAAAACACCAAGATCAGGTCTGTCACAGCAATACCCCACTCTCCTGGTACCAATTTCTATTGTAGTTTGTCTTCCATTGCTGTGACAAAACACTCTGACCAACACCAACTTGGGGAGGAAAGGGTTTATTCAGCTTACATCTCCTGGGTCACACTCAGGGAGCCAAGGCAGGAGCTCAGGGCAGGAACCTGGAGGCAGGAGATGAAGCACAGGCCATGGAGGAATGCTGTTCATTGGCTTGCTCCCCTGGCCCATTCCCAGCCTTACCTCTTATACAGTACAAAACAACCTGCCCAGTGTGGCAACACCCATATTGGCTGGGCCCTCCCACATTGCTCAACAATCAAGACAATACTCCACAGATGTGGCCACAGGCCAGTTCAATGGAGCCAATTCCCCATTTGAGTCTCCCTCAACCCAGGTTTGTCAAGTTGACACTAAAGCTATCCAGCACACCAGGTGTGTTTTCGTTTGATGGGAGGTGTGACATCTGTCCTGTACATCAAAAGGGAGCTCCCAGGGTATGGGCTCTCACTCAGCAAAAAGGAAAAATACCCATCTGCCCATCAGGGTCCTCAAAGAATCTTTTGGTACAGTGGGATGCTCAAGCCAAATAGAGCCCCATCCCCACTGTGGTGCAGATAAGGACTTTCTGAACGGGACCCCAGTTGTATAGGAAATATGACAAATACTGAGCAAGTGTGACTTCATGAAACCTTTTACATACAGCAAAGGAAATTCTTAACAGTCTGAAGAGACAATATATAGAATGGGAAAAAATATTTGCCTGCTACATACCTGACAGAGGATTAGTGTTGGGACTATACAGGAAACTCAAAAAAATCTAAACATCAGGAGAATAAAAAACCCAATTAAAAAAGCAGTTGAATAGATAGCTCCCAGAAGAAATACAAATATTTAAGAAACAGATTTTTGTAAATATTTTTATTGAAGTGTTGTACCATCCATACATCATTTCTTAGTCCAATTTTGACTCATTTCCTTTTCCATCCCCCCACCACACCCGAGTTCATGCATTCTGCCATACATGTCTTGTATCTTTTTCTGAGACTTTTTAAAGTTTTCAAAGCTCCTGAGTACCTGTATTTAGTGTTAGGTCTCGGCTTCCCAGAATCCCAAGGGGCACACAGATGCCCACTTCCTCCAGAGGCTGTAAATCTTCTGACTGGTTCCTCAGTACCTGAGGCCCTGCCCCTTGGCTATAAATGGGCGGGCCCCTGCCTTGTTACCACATGTCTGCAGGTGGCCGGCACTGGCAGCACACTTGGAAGTAAATCATGTTCCTGGAGTGACTTAAGCCTCACGTGCCTTTTTATCTGGGGACTGGGGGTGCGCTGCCTTTTTATAACCTAATATTTAATAGATAGAGATGTCCACTTGGGGTTACCTCTTACTGAGATTGGTCTTGGAGAAAACTGATACTCTCTCCCTCAGCAAAATTGATTGCCTGTAGCTCTTTATTTTGAGTTTCAATCCTGTGAAATTTCCCCCCTCCACCTTGACATTGCAACATGTTTTGTTATTAGAATGAACTTGTTAACTTGCTTTTGCTCTCAGATGTTTATTGCTTCTTCTTTCCAACAGCTAAGAAATTTAGAAAATCTAAATCTCTTTAATGGATACTGATAATATCGTATATTTACACAATAGAGTTATTTTCATCAGTAAAGAAAAATGAAACCATGAATTTCTCAGGTAAATGGATGAAGTAGAAACTGTTATACTAAGTGAGGTAACTCAGAATCAGAAAAACAAGTGATGCATGTTCTTTCTTATCTGTGGATCCTAGATCCAAATCCTTAAATGTCAGGATAGTTCTTTGTTTTTAAATTTTCATTTTTTTATTGATGCTTTGTGTATTTCATACATCATTTTCCAATTCAGTTCAGGCATATTTCCCTTTCCCTTCCCCCTACCCCTCTCCACCCCATCCCAGATCATGCATTCTGCCATAACTGTCCTGCATCTTTCTCTGCTTTTTTTTTCATTTTTTAACAATAAGTGATAATTTATGAGTACAAGCATCCTTCATGTAAAACCAATTTGCAAGCAGTTGTGCCCAAACCCACACAGCTCATGGGTCCCACCATCCAGCAGGGGGAGCTTGTATGTTCAATCAAGTTGATCAAATGAGTATCCAGACTATATTGTTGTAGATTCACCATTCACCCCAATCGCAACCCTTACATTCTACCACGACCCTCTTCTGCAGATTGTTCCCAAGGCTTAGAAAAGGGGCACAGGTGGATGAGAAACAAAACAGTCTATTTTCTCTGGAGCTGTTGTCTTGGACTCTGGTCAATTCTGGCTGTTTCCTTTCATGGGCTGACAGTTTGTCTAGGAATAACCTTTTGATCCTACTAATGAAGCACAAGCAATTAGATATATAAGTATTTAAACAGTACTAATTGTTATGGTAGGTTACTTTGGTATAGACACAGATGTTTGGATGGTATGTTAATCCATGAATTACATTTTTTTTTTCTGTTAAATATGACAGGGTCTTACTGTGGCTTATAACATCTCCTAACCAGTAGAGGATGTAAGCTTGTGGCATCAGCTGTGGGTTATTCCTCCAAGGAGAGACCTAATAGCCAATTAGATTTTGGATATACAGGCATATGGCTGCCACTGCTGCACAGTATTTCCAGGCAGGTGAGGTGTAGCTGGTGCTGATGGAGGAGTCTTGCTTGACTCAAGGAGACCTATATTTGCTTTATTGGTTTATTGGCCTTTGGTAACACTCTCTGGTATTCCAGAGACCATCTGTACACTTGCAAGTGTGGTTTCAATACATCTTTCCCATGTTTACATCAGGTATTTGACAGCAGGGCCTTATCGCCTCTCTTCTTGCAGGTTTCTCAGTTTGGAGGCATGGAGCCTTTACATTTTGTGGGGGCTTGGATCCCCTGGCCAACATCTCCTTGGTAGAATAATCCATTGTTGATGTCAGAGCTCCTGTATTAATATATTTTGCTTAAGTGCATAGCTTAAGGAGACTTTAGTATTATATTTGGTTCTGAATAGAGAATAAACACTTTTCACAATTCCTATGTCTATTAGTCAATTAAAGAAGGCAGTTTTACTGGTTTTATAAGAAATTACCTCTATAAGAGTTGGCTCCAATTTACGGTTGGATAACGACATCATCATCATCATCATATTTATCCTTGTTCTATGAGGGGGGTGAGGTAAGAAATTCTCTCATATTAAAACCTTTGCGGCACCTAGAAAGTAAGTTTCATTAGGACTCATTATAAATAGTTGTTACAAGTAGGATTCACAGAGGGCTTTGATGTTTGTAGCAATCTGAGTCTTTTCTTCCTTTCAATGTTCAGATGGGCCAACCTTTCTGCTGGCACTTTCTGGTATATCCTACTCAACGCAAAGCTGTATTTTTTTTTCTCAGTTGTTAAGTTGGTGACATTTTGACCTGTTGGAACATACAAATCTTTTCCCATAGTTAGTTTTAAGATTTGAATTGCAAGGTTTTTGACAAAATGTTTCATATCTATCAGTATCCCCCTTTTTCTATTTTAGGTTTTTGTTTTTTGACCCATGAGTCTCTAAAAAGCAGTTGTATTATACATACCTATGGAGTGGAATCAAGTCACAGATTTCATCAAATTCATCCATGCTGTTTGGGGTGATTGAATGTGATTAACTTGAGAAGCAAACTTAACTTTTAAGTTAAATCACCCTATAGGTGAGAGAGAATGCTACAAGTTGATAATGTCCAACAGAAGAAATATAGAGAGCATTTGTATATGCCAATCCCAAAGTTCTTGTTATAAAGATTTTAATTAAAACAAATGTGGACAACAGCAATTTATATCTCCAATTAGTTCAGATGCATTATCGTTTTTATCAGAGCCTTTAAACCAATGTTGTTTAATATACACATATTTACTGTTACTAAGTCCTAAAACACCATGTAACCTGTAGACAGAGTCTGGGCAAAACTGAATACTTATTGAAATCACATCAATTAAATATACATTAATTGAATATACACCCTTGTGCCTCTCCCGCCCCTCCCAAACTTCCCAATTCACCATTTCAGTCAGTTTTCTGATGCAGTCTTTCTGTTGTTGTTCATTTAATATGCATCACTCTCCACAAAAAATATTTATAACTGGGTTATTGGCACTAGCATCCACATATGAGGGATATACCATTTGTCATTTGTTTTTCTGGGACTGGTTACTCCACTTAACACAAGTCTTCCTATCTCCATTTCATTTTACCTGCAAAACGTTCTATGATGTTTTCTCTACCACTGCCATAGAACTCCAATTGTGTAGATTATCCCACATTTTTTGTCCAGTCAGTTGAGGGCACTTTGGGTTTGGTTCCAGCTCCTTCTACTGTAGAACAGAGCTCCAATAAAAATCTCTGTATGATGTATCTCTGTTGCGATAAATGAGATCTTGTGGTACTATACCCAGAGATGGTATGCTGTATCAATGGCAGGCTTATATTTAAAGGCTCTCCACACTGTGTTCACAGTGGCTTAACCAAGGTTCATCTATCCCCACCGCAGCATAATGGTATGAGTGCTCCTTTCCCACACAACCTCTCCAGGCATTTATCATTTGTTCTTTCTTGCATCCTCACCAGTCCTTATTGAGTAAGATGTATCTAAAGTGGTTTTAATTTGAATTTCCTAATTATGTTCATAGTGTATGTTAAATTTATTTGTTTGAGACAGCGTTGAATCACTTTTTAAGATGTTCTCAGCCATTCTCTAATTTCCTCCTTGTGAAAGATCTCTGATTCAGAACTGTTGCTGACCAATCTTATGAGGAGTAGATTATTTGTTTTCTTCTTCTCTTGTTTTTATGTAGTTGCAATATTCTGGAAATCAATGCTTTGTCAGATATTATCTTCATTGATGAAGTTTCTCCACTTCTGTGAGTTTTCTCTAACTTCTCTTATTGTTTCTTTTTTATGTACAGAAGCATTTTAGAGAATTAAGAACCGGGTTCCCATTTGTCAATTGTCAATCTTATTTCTTGTGCAGCTGCTGTCTGATTTAGGAAGTCTTTTCCTATGCCTATGTCTTGTAGTCTGCTGCCAAGTTTCTCTTCTATCACCTCCAGAGTTTTGGATTTCACATTGAGGTCTTTGATCCATCTGGAATTGACTTTTGTACAGGGTGAGAAGTAGGGGTTTAATTTCATTCTTCTACACGTGGTGATCCAGTTTTGCCAACATCACTTGTTGAAGATGCTGTCTTTCCTCCAATGTGTCTTCTTGGCCCTCTTGTCAAATATGAGGTGGCTGAAATTGTATGTGCACAGGTTTGGATCTTCAGTTTTATTCCATTGGTCAACTGGTCTGTTTTTGCACCAATACCAAGCTGTTTTTATGACTATAGCCCTGTAGTATAGTTTGATGTTTGGTAGAGCAATCCCCCCTGTATTGCTCTTTTTGCCCAGGGTTGCTTTGGCTATTCGAAGTCTTTAGTTTTTCCAAATGAAATTGAGGATTTTTTTCCAAACCTAGGAAGAAGCTCTTGAGGATTTTGATTGGGATTGCATTAAATCTGTTTACGAGTTTAGGTAGAATGGACATTTTTACTATATTTATTTTCCCAATCCATGAGCATGGGAGGTTTGTCTGTCTTCTTATGTCTTCTTCAGACGTTTAAAATTTTTGTTGTAGAGATCATTGGTGTCTTTTGTTAGGTTTGTTCCTAGATATTTTGTTTTTGTGGCTATTGTGATTCCTTGTTTTCCTTCTTCAGTTGCTTATGGTTGGTGTAGAGAAAGGCTAATGATTTTTCTAGTTGTACGCTAGCAGGTGACGTCTCATAACATTTTTCATGCTCACACCAGGTCTTCGACAACAGGGACTTACTGCCTTTCTCCTTGCATATATCCCATTTATAGGCAAAGGGCCTTTATAATTTGGGGGGGGGCGGGTTTGAATCCCCTAGCCAACATCTCCTAGGCAGAATAATTCATTGCTGATGTCAGAGCTGTCGTGTAGTAATATATTTTGCTTAATTACACAACTTATAAACACTTTACTATTGAATTTGGCTCTAGATAGAGAAATATCCTTTCACAGTTCCTATGCCTATCAATCAGTTAATATGTTGTGCCTGTTTTATTTCTTTCTTTATTTCTTCCTTGACCTAGTCATTATTCAGGAGAGTGTTGTTTAGTCTCCATGTGTTCTTGTAGGTTGTAGGGTTTATCCTGGTGTTTATATTGAGTTTTATTGCACTGTGGTCTGATAGAATGCATGAAATTATTTCAATCTTTTTGTTTTTGTTGAGTTTTTTCCTGTGGCACATTATATGGTCTATTTTGGAGAATGTTCCTTGAGGTGCTCAGTAGAAAGTGTATTCTCTGGTGTTTTGGTGAAATATTCAATAGATGTCTGTGAGGTCCATTTGGTGTATTGTATCATTCAGTTCAGATGTCTCTCTGTTTATCCTTTGTCCTGTTGATCTGTCTAAAGGGCTTAGTGGGGTATTGAAGTCCCCTACTATTAGTGTGCTGGGCTTAATTTGAGACTTGAAATCCTGAAGAATTGTCTTTACAAAATTTGGTGCATATATATTCATGATTGTGAGATCTTCCTTGTCAATTGTTTGTTTAGTGAAGGTGAAAGGGCCCTCTTTGTCTCTTTTGACTTCTTTTGCTTTGAAGTCTATTTTGTCTGATATTAGAATAGCAACACCTGCTTTCTTTTCAGTACCATTTGCTTGGAATATTTTCTTCCATCCCTTCACCTTAAGTTGTTGACTGTCCTTGAAATTGAGATGGGTTTCTTATAGACAGCATATAGATGGATTTTGTTTCCTAACCCATTCTCCCAGTCTATGCCTTTTGATTGGGGAGTTCAGCCCATTAATATTTAAGCTTATAGATGAAAGATGGATGTTGATTCTTTTCACCTTATTATCCACTTGGACTTTTAGTCTCTGATTCTACTCCTATGGTTATATTTTTATTACTTTCTTTTCCTAGGTGCTTAAAGATAGCTGCTCCTCTCTTCTGCCTTTGAATTGCTTCAAGTATTTTCTGGAGAGTTGGTTTTCTGGAAATGTATTCTATCATCTTGTTTATGTCTTGGAAGATTTTTCTCTCTTGTTCAACTGTAATCGACATTTTTGCTGGGTAAAGTATACTGGGTTGGCTTCCATAGTCCTTTAACACTGGGAATGCTTTGCTCCATGTTCTTCTTGCTTTCATGGTTTGCACTGAAAAGTCAGTTGTAATTCCCATGGGTTTTCCTTTGTATTTGACTTGTTTTTCTTTTGTAGCCTTCAGAATTTTGTCTTTGTTTTGGGCATCTAACATTTTAACTATGATATGGTGTGGGGAGTTTCTTTTCTGATCTTGTCTATTTGGAGTCCGATGTGCTTCTTGAATATGTATGGATTTGTCTATTTTTAGTTTGGGGAAAATTTCAACTATTATTCTGTTGAAGAACTGATCAATACTATTCTCTTGAGATTCTTCTCCTTCCTGTATTCTTTGATGCGTAGGTTTGATCTTTTCATAGTGTCCCATATTTCTTGGTTGTCCCACTTTTGTGTATTTTTAAATTTTTCATAAACTTTATTTGAGTTTTTTAGTTGCTCTGTGTTATCTTCTAGATCTGAAATTCTTTGTTCTGCTTCCTCCATTCTATTTCTGAGGATTTTTCCTTTCATTTCTTCTTGATTGGATGAGTGCCCTATCTCCTTTTTCATTTCATCCTGTCATTTCTTTAATATATCCATTTCCTTTTTGAGTTTCTCCATCTCTTCTTGATGCTCCTTACTTCGTTGGTTGGCTTCCTTTTTCAGTGTTTCTACCTCCTTAAGGTGTTTGTTTTTTTCTCTGTCTTGTTCTTTCTGGGGTTTTTCAATCCCTTCCTTTAGTTCTTTTCGAAGTTTGTCATTGTATCCCTCTAGGTCCTTTTTGAGTTTTTCATTCTCTCTCTTTAGTTCTCTGAATTCTTCTTTATTTTCTTTAATTTCACTGCATAGATCTGCAATTATTCCTCTAAGGTCTGTTTCTGGGGTCACCTCCAGGGGCATCCCATTGTCGCTATCTCCTACCAGGTTGGTAGAGTCTGGTGTGGAATTTTCCTGCACCTTTCCCATGTTGTCCCTTCTTCATGTCCCTGGCATATGGATTTCCCTTTTGTGATTCAAATCTCAAATGCCTTTTCAGTGTGTTGAAGGCTGAAAGCTTGTTTTATTTTGCTTGTCTCCTTCTGATGCTTTTTTTTTCCCCCCTCCTTGTTTGGGGAGTGTTGACTTGTCTAGTTTTCAGGGTTTCACTTTTGTTTATATATTGGATATTGGAAGTCTAAGTCACACTTCCTTTACTGTTCTGAAGGTTCTCCTAATCCACTGGATACTCTCTTCTCAATTCCAGTTGTTGGTGTTGGGGGGGATCCTGACTGCCCCAGTACCTGCCTGGACCAGTGGCGGGCTGCTCCTGAGCCCCAACATAGGACCTCACTATGGCACCCGAGCCATACCCAAATCTAGAACCGCTTCTGGCTACTAGGGGGAAGGGCCACCTGGCCGGGCAGCCACACTCTGCCGGTGCTTAGGGCTCCAATCTAGACCCACCAGCCACCAGCCCCTCTGCCACAAACCAGCAAATCAATTGTCTAGCAACCCATGAGTCAATATCCTGAGTTTTGACCCACCTGGAGCAGTGGTAGGCTGCTCCTGAGCCCAGACACGTGACCTCACTATGGCACCCGAGCCAGACTCAAACACAGGACCACTTCCGGCTCGAGGATATTTCTTGATGTAACTGCAAGATTCAGGAAAATGAAAAGGAACCATGGGAGGGGAGAGTGGAAGAACTAGTTTAAGATGAGGTAAGGCAGGGAAGGCAAAGGTGTTATCAAGATGGAATTGGGGAAATGGGGGATACTTTCACTGAGGTAGGAGCAGGGAAGTCTATATAGAGGGAGAAGAGAGAGGAAATAGATAAATAATGCTTAAGTGATATGAATAGACAAATGGAAATATATTATTACTTTAAACTACTAGAAATAAAGATATATGTGAATGCATATGTAGAGCTGAAGGAGAGATTACAAAAATCGCAGTACCAAGCAGGGGAAATCTCCCTTCTAGTTCTTTTTTATGATGATCAAGAGGTTCAAAATATGAGATAGCCTATTCCTATATTGATTGTCTCCCAGACCATAAATATAAGACTCTATTGCTGAAGGCACAACATATTTAGGCTAAAAGATATAGGGCAATTAAGTCAGAACTGACTTAGAAGCCTCTTCATTAATTGCTAGCTCTCATACTATTAGAAGGTACTATGCAAAATGCCAAGGGAGAAAAACCACCAATGATCCTACCCAGTTTTAAAGCCTATGAGTCACCACTATAACCATCCTGGCAAATCATCTTTATTGGCTCAACAGTGATATGTTTATCTTGAGGATAATCAACTGTCTAATTTGAATTAAGGAAAACTCAGTAGGAGGGAATCTATGCATGGTACTGTAAACATAGCAAAGTACACAGGGCTGGAGTGGTCTTAGACCTTAGAGAACAATTTACCTTTGCCACTTCCCTACACCAATAAAATATCTTAATATATGTAAAATATGTATCCTTATAAATTCAGATAAATGTACCTCACCACTCATTCAAAAAGCTTCTTTTCAAGATATAGAGAGACTGCTATAAAATTCTAGCACTAATCGCTATCCACGAGTGGATAGAGAAAATGTGGTACATTTACACAATGGAATTCTATGCAGCAGTAAAGAAAGATGACATCATGAACTTTGCAGGTAAATGGATGGAACTTGAAGCGATTATGCTAACTGAAGTAGCAGAGTCCCAGAAAAACTAACGATGAATAATATTCCCTCATTTGTGGATGCTAGAACCAAATCCACAGTGGAAAGGCAAACTGAGAAAAGTTATTTTTATATTTCTTTTTATCTGAAGGCAAGTATGCTGTTATAATGTGAATTCTTTAATGGGCTCTAGAATTAACTGACCACTCATTTTCAGACATTGTAATTGTGGTATATGTATGGAGGGTATGTATTCATATATTAGAGTAATATAAAATAAAAGGGAAAAAGGGAAACTCTTAAACATGTTTTACAATTAGCATACAGTTTATTTTAAGAGGTCATAATTTTGGTATATGTGTGACATATATATAGGCATATTTTGGAGCAATACAAATGGGAGGGAACAACAACGACAAAAAGACTAGATCAAAGAACTGACTGAAACAGTTAACCTTTGCCTAAACAATAAAACTCTGCAGAGAAAAGCTTTTAAAAGACTGAGAAAAAGAAAAAGATGCAATACATGTGTGGAAGAATGCATGAATTGGGTTGGGGTGTGAAGGCATGGAAATGGGACTGTGTCTAAATTGGACTGAGAAATGATGTATGAAAGACACAAAACACCAATAAAATATTTTATTAGAAAACAAAAACAAACAAACAAAAATAATAGTTCTAGTCTATACCACCTGTCAGTCAGTAAGACTTCTACCACTGTATAAAAATATTTTACTGCCAGGTGTGGTGGCACACACCTTTAATCCTAGCACTTGGGAGGCAGAGGCAGGCAGATCTTTGTGAGTTCAAGGCCAGCCTGGTCTACAGAGCGAATTCCAGGACAGCTGGGGCTACAAGGAGAACCTGTCTCGAAAAGACCAAAACATATATGATAGATAGATATAGAGATATATAGATATAATTTCATATAGTATAAGTATTCACCACTGATCAAAAATAGAGAAAAAAAGTTCCTGAGAGTTGCCTAACCATAAATCTACAATGCAACATGTACAATTAAGGCTCAGGGAAATAAGAGGAGGGTGAAGATTCTAAGATCCAGAGATACAAGACACCTGCTGCTAGTTAATGGTTTATAGGCATAATAGGGAAATTTCACCAATGAAATTTCCACAGTGTGGTATTTTAAGAAGACAATCTTCCTTAACATTTGTTTCATTTCTGCATAGCATATGAACAGATATTAACATCTTTGGTTGTGGAGTCAATGCAATTGGACAACAATTGGTGTGCACTTATTTTCATGAGTCATAATATTTTATAGTTTTCCTGGGGCAGAGTATATATAAGAAACAATATTTTTATTTTTTTAATGTTTGTGTGTATGAGTATTTTGTCTGCATATATGTAAGTGAAACATATACTTGCAGTTCTTGCATGGGACCAAAGAGTGTGTCAGATACCCTGAAACTGGAGTTAGGGATAGCTGTCAAGTGGGTTTTTTTTTTCTTTGTCTTTTTTGAGACAGGGTCTCCTTGTACTCCCAGCTGTCCTGGAACTCAGGAACTCACAGAGATCCACCTGACTCTGTCTCCCAAGTGCTGTGATTAAAGGTGTCCACCACCATGCTTGGCCCAGAACAAGTGTTCTTAATAGCTCATTCATCTCTGCAAACCTGAGAAAATATATTATTGATGATTATAGAGTAACACTTCATTTTTAAAAATATAATTAAAAATTCTCTTAGAATTTCATATGAGTTTGTGTTGGCAATATTTTCCACCTCCCAGTCTCCTCACCAATTCCTCTCATCCCCCCCCCAACTCCATCATAAATATACACACATTGGAAGGCTTGGAATGAACTTGCCACCCGACCCAGCCATACCATTCCTAGGCATGTACCCTCAAGACTCACCCCACCACAGAGATACATGCACGGCCATGTTTATTTCAGCTCACTTCACAATAGCAAGGAGCTGGAATCAATGCAAATGCCCCTCAACTGATAAATGGATAGAGAAAATGTGGTACATCTACACAATGGAGTTCTATGCAGCAGTAAAGAAAGACGACATGATGAGCTTTGCAGGAAAATGGTTGGAGCTAGAGGACATCATGCTGAGTGAAGTAACACAGTCCCAGAAAAACAAACAACGAATGGTATCCCTCATCTGTGGATGCTATTGCCAATTACCTGGTTGTAAGTATTTCTCGTTCATGGCCCCTTGAGCTTTTGTCCAAAGCAGTTGGGAGTGATGCATATTGGAATCAACAACAACAACAACAACAACAACAACAACAACAGAAAAGACTGCATCAAAGAACTGACTGAAACAGTGAACTGCTCAAAACAGTCAACTTCCACATGGAGAATATTGAGAAAGACTGAGAAAGAGATGAAAAGCATTTTTGGTCTCCTTGAGTTAAGCAAGACTCCCCCATCACCACCAGCTACACTTCACCTGCCTGGAAATACTGTGCAGCAGTGGCAGCCATATGTCTGTATAACCCAAATCTAATTGGCTATTAGCTCTCTCCTTGGAGGAATAACCCACGGCTGATGCCACAAGCTTACATCCTCTAATGTTTAGGAGATGTTATAAACCACAGTAAGACCCTGTCATATTTAACAGAAAAAAATGCAATTCATGGATTAACATACCATCCAAACATCTGTGTCTATACCAAAGTAACCTACCATAACATTGAGTACTGTTTAAATACCTATATATCTAATTGCATGTGCTTCATTAGTAGGATCGAAAGGTTATGCCTGGACAAGCTGGCAGCACATGAAAGAAAACAGCCAGAATTGACTAGAGACCAAGACAACAGCTCCAGATAAAGTAGACTGTTTTACTTCTCATCCACATGTGCCCCTTTTCTAAGCCTAGGGAACAATCTGTGGAAGAGGGGGCACGGTAGAATGTAAGGGCTGCGATTGGGGTGAATGGTGAAACCACAACAATATAGACTGGACACTCATTTGATCAACTTGATTGAATATACAATCCCCCCTTGCTGGATGGTGGGACCCATGAGCTGTGTGGGTTTGGGCCCAACTGCTTGCAAGTTGGTTTAACATGAAGGATGCTTGTACTCACAAATTATCACTTATTGTTAAAAAAATGAAAACAAAACAAAAAAATAACAGAGAAAGATGCAGAAAAGTTATGGCAGAATGCATGATCTGGGAAGGGTAGGAGTCGGGTGGGGGGAAGGGAAGGGGATATATGCCTGAACTGAATTGGAAAATGAAGTACACAAAACATCAATTAAAAAAAAGATTACATATTTAGAATATAATAAGATGTTGTGCTGGTCTAGAAAAGTGACAGAAGTAGTTTCTATGGATCTATTACTATTTCACACCTGAGTACTTGGGTGTGCTTACAATGCAATGCATACTTGTTGAGTGGTCCTTAAGTCCAGTTAGGAAGTTATTGATTACCCCCAAGATGTAAGTACTATTACAGCACCAATAAAGATAATTTGCTGGGCTGCTCCATAGGCTTTGCTGATGGGTAGGTGTGCTGGATAGCTTTAGGGTCAACTTGACACATCTGGGTTCAGGGAGCCTCAAGTGGGGATTTGCCACTATTGGACAGGCCTGTGGCCACATCTGTGGAGTAGTGTCTTAATTCTTGAGCAATGTGGCAGGTTTCAGCCCATTGTGGGTGGTGCTACCCCTAGACAGGTTGTGTATTATAAGAAAGAAAGTTGAGCATGGGCCAGGGGAACAAACAAGTTAGCAGTGTTCCTCTATATTCTGTGCTTCAGCTCTTCCCTCCAGATTCCTGCATTGAGTTCCAACCTTGGGCTCTCTCAGTGATGAACTTGGAGATGTGAACCAAATAAAAACTTTCCTCCCCAAGTTGGTTTTGGTCAGAGTGTTTTGTCACAGGAACTGAAGAGAAACTAGAACAGAAATTGGTACCAGAGACTGGGTTATTTCTGTGATAGGTCTGACCTTGTAGTTTTTGGAAGGATTATGGAAATATTTGAAACTTTGGGCTGGAAATATCATTACCTGCTTAGAGTTTTTTGCTGTAGAACTTGGAATAGACATGCTGAAATAGTTGTATATTATGGAGACCTGTCTTGTGAAGCTTCAAAGGGAAGCAGAGACCATGAAGTCTGTTTGCATGATGTTTCTGCATTGAGAATCTGTGGGTTCTGGTCAGCTGGAGCTGAAGGATCAGCAGTAAGTAGCCAGAGACCAGAACCTGAAGTGAAACCTTTCTGCTAGTGAGACAAATGATGCTTGTTATCTGGGGCTGATAAATAAGCTGTAAATAACAAGAGACAAGCATCACTTTGGTGAAATCTTCTGGGAAGAATTTCCTCATGGTTAGCACACGGAAGCTGTGGTCCAGAGTAAGCCTGAGCCTCCATCTCAAGCCAAAAACAGGACTCGGTAATGTGTAAGGGTCCCCTATATAGTTCTGATTTTGAAATGTGAAGGGGTCACATGAAAGCAACTGAGGCTTGGCATTATGAGAGGCTAGAAAAGCCCACTGGTGAAGGTGTAGCCTCAGTTTCAGTGGAGACTCCAGTGTTTGGGTTTTGGAGATGCCAGAACCATGGGATTACCACCAAGAGAAGCAGCAGATGTGGAATGGAGTTGGCCTGGGCCTGTGAGACAAGCTGTGTGTGCTGTGGATGGAAGTCAGAAAAGTGGAGCTGCCCAAACCCTTTGGAGCTCAGATGATCATGAGTGAATCCCAGGTGTCCAGCCTTGAGCTACTTTGCTGGACTTAGGTTATGATTAGGGGTGCCTGATTCTTCCCTTTGAGTAAGACAGTACTGATCTTTAACGGACTATGAAGTTTTAATTATTCCAATTTTTTTAAGAACTGTGGGGCTTTTAAGGCTGTACTGTCTTATATCGTGATACTAATGTTAGCATTATATCTTGGGGGCATGAAATGGAAAGGTTGTGGTTCCATAGTGATGTGTTTTGTGTGTCAAGTTGACAAGGGGTCAGTTTTGCTGGAAAGCTTTAGTGTCTGGGGTGAGGGAGCCTCAATTGAGGAACTTCCTCCATTGGACTGGCCTGTGGCCACATCTGCGGAGTATTGTCTTGAGTGTTGAGTAATGCAGGAGGGCCCAGCCCATTGTTGGCGGTGCCACCCCTGGGCAGGTTGTCGTATATTGTATAAGAAAGCATGTTGAGCATGGGCCAGGAGAGCAAGACAGTAAGCAGCATTCTTCCATGGCCTGTGCTTCAGCTCCTGCCTCCAGGTTCCTGCCCTGAGTTCCTACCTTGGGCTCCCTCAGTGATGAAGTTGGGAGATGTGAGCTAAATAAACCCTTTCCTCCCCAAGTTGGTTTTGGTCAGATTGTTTTTTCACAGCAATTGAAGAACAGCTAGAATCCTGGGTGTCAACTTGACTGGACTAAGGAACAAATAAGAGAAAAAGGATCTCCGGATGGCCCACCCCAAATGTGGGCGTTACCTTCTGCCAGCAGGCAGTATAAAAGGCCATGGCAGAGGGAGCTGGTCCCTTTTTTTCCTGCAGCTTGCCTCTCTCTCACTGGTGAGGTTGTCTTGCTGCTGTGATCAACCCTTCGGATCCCAGTGTGTACTGAGACCAGTAGATCTGGAATACACTGGGCCTTCAGCACCAGATCAGGACTACTGAGACATTCAGCCTTGAGGACTGAGCAGTTCCCTGGATTCTCAGCCTCTCCAGTGTAGCACAGCTACTGTTGGACTACTTGAGCTCTGTCAGGTGAGCAAATCAATAAATTGTATATAGCTATATATTCGTCCTGTTGCTTCTGTTTCTTTAGAGAACCCTGAATAATAAAACAACCAATTAATTTTCTCTCTTGACAGTCTGCATAGTATCCTCAAATACTATGAGAGCTAGTCTTTGTGGAGGAGGATTCAAGATCAGCTCCAGTTCACATATTCTGACTCCTATGTTATAATTATGTCATATCTTCATTAATAGGGTAATAGTCAAGCTTTGGGACACAATAAAATGCTGCGACAATAGCTTATATTATTTTGAGAGTCTCTTGATCTCCAGGAAAAATATTTCAAATGAAGGTTTCTATTTTCTATTGCCTGGCACTGAGTTTTTTGTTTTATAGCACACACACACACACACACACACACACGTATATATATATATATATATATATATATATATAATATATATAATATTTTTTTTTTTTTTTTCAGTAGGCATATTAAAATGTATTTCTTAGTCATTTTTATTTCTTCTTTTGGTAACCTTCTGGTCAGTTCTGTAACCCATTTTTAGTTGACTCATATGTTTTCTTGATTCTTTTTCTTTTGAGCTATTTGGCTTCCTATTTACTCATTTGACTGTTTCCTTTGCTGTACAAAAATCTTTTTAGTTTATTGAGCTCCCATTTGTCAGTGTTGGCCTTAATTCCTGAGGAAATGAAGTTCAAATCAGAAAATACTTTCCTGTTCCTATATATTCCTATTTGCAGATTATATATTACACATAAGCGATCTCAGAATTCCACCATAAAATTTCTACAAATGATCAATGATTTCAACAAAGAGGAAGCAAACAAAATCAACTTACAAAATCAATAGCCTTCTGTAAACTAATAACAAGCAATCAGAGAAAGAGTTCATGGAATTACTTCCATTCATGTTAATCTCAAAAAATATCTAAGAATATACCTACTCAAAGACATTCAATACATTTACACAAAAAGTTTATGGGCCA
The DNA here is from genome assembly GCA_009823505.1 of Rhizomys pruinosus. Classification (NCBI taxonomy): domain Eukaryota; kingdom Metazoa; phylum Chordata; class Mammalia; order Rodentia; family Spalacidae; genus Rhizomys; species Rhizomys pruinosus. The sequence goes on along the minus strand of VZQC01010467.1, from coordinate 6,019,272 downwards.
GCTAGTCTGTTGTTTGCCCTGGTGAACAACAAAGACCATAGAAGCATTTCCATTCACAATAGCCTCAAAAAGAATTTCCCAAACTAGCCAAAGTGTAGATAGTAAGAGACTGAAAAAAAAAAAAGACTAGTCCAAAGATCAGACCAAAACAGTAAACTTCTGCATCAATAAAGTTCAAAAAGACTGAGAAAAAAATGCAAGATTTAACATTTATGGCAGAATCCATGAATTCTAGTGTGCTGAGTGGAGGGGCAGGAATGGGGGAAAGGGTCTAAGAAATGTGGAATGACATGTACAAAAGCTAAATAAAAATAGGGGAAAAAAAGCAGACTGCAAAGAGTCTGTTACTGGATGGGACTCCTGTATTAAAACTCATACCTATAGGTCAGGGACCATTCTAGAAGAGGAACAGAAATTTTGTAAGAGTCAGTTTTTCTACTTGATGGACATATGGAAACAGAGACTTCCATGCCTCTGGGACCTTGCTCATATGAACTAACAGCAACGGTAACAAGACCCAGGCATATGGGCCCAGGGCCCAAGCATAGCACAACATTAGGCAGCTGAACACTTCTGGGTAAAGGAGACTTGCTCTTGTCTAAAGGAAGGAATAGGCCAACTAGTCTCCAAGGTATGAACTTGAACTGAGGGTCATTTGGGAAAACAGATAGGTTTAATGTATATAAAATACTACATGAAATCTGATAGGGTCATATGGGAGCTGCAGTTGGGGGAGAGAGTACAAAGATGATTAAGGTGTGTTTTTTTTGTATTTTTTATTGTTAACTAAAATTTTTCCATAAGTCATACATCATTTCTCATTCGAATCTAGAGTTGCTTCCCTGTCCATGACCCCCATTCCACCCAAGTCCCTGCACTCTGCCATACATCTCCTGCATCTTTTTCTGAGTCTTTCCAGAGGTTTTTTTCAGTTCTTTTGTTGTTGGTCTCTCCAACTTGTATTCCTACAGTATATATACATATATACATAATATATATATAAACATAATATATATATATATTATATATATCACTTGAATTGGAGAATTGTTTTCTCCTAGAAGATGTGATGTTTTCCTTAAGGAAGTCCTCAAACATTCCTCCTTGGCAATCCCAAACAACCATCAATCCTACACTTTTGTTCCACATTGGGGTTTTTCCCTCCCATGGTCCCACAAAGGAAGTCCAGTAAGCACTCATCCTGTCTTGATTCCCCTGCACTGGCCTCCATGATAGAGCCCAGGTAGGCCAACAATGGAAGTCTATAGTCCAACGAGGCTGAATTCCACTTAGCTGTTTAGTCCACAAGCTGGGTATCTCAGTAGTACCCATCTGGCATTGAAAGTTTGGAGGATTCTTGGAGAGACAGGAGTCTTCAGTCCATATTGGAAGGTTAAAAAGCTGTGTCTCGTGTCTTTGAGGGGTGTCAAAAGTTGTGGCAGCCACAGAGTAAATGCACTTGCCAGTAAGAATTGAAGACAGACCAAACAACAGTACTCTCTCTTTTTTCTTTTTGTCTTTTTACTAAGATCTCAAGTTTTATGTTAGACCAGGCTTCCTTTTCTGAAGTATGAGCAGACTTTCCTATTTATAGACTGGACACTGGCTGAAGTTGAATTAGTGGCTCTCCAAGACCTCTCTGAACAGGAAGACTGGTGACCCATATTTACAGGTCATTTCAAGAGTTGCATCAATGCATAATCCCCTAAGACTTGGTTGACATATAAGGGCAAGGAACAAAGTTATCCCTTATGTCCCTTGGTCAAATTGGTATGGGCATTAAGTATGGTCGTTAAGCACCCAAATAGGCTAAGTTGCACCAGCCTATTACATTGCACCTATATTAAAATTGTATCCTTTGGGAAGAAACTGTATATTATTTCCATATCATATTTCTTGATTCACATTTTTCCATTTTAATCCCATATTACTCTAAAAGATGCACACATACCCTCCATCATATACCAAAAACCCAAGGTCTGAAAATAAGTGTTAGGTCAGCTTTAGAACCTTTCTAAGGATTCACAGTTGTCATTAGATCATGTGGAATATAATATTAATGTTGCTCAGTTTGTCCCACAACCAGTCACTTGGTATTAGCATCTGCAGATGAGGGATACCATTCGTCTTTTGTTTCTCTGAGATTGTGTTACATCACTTAGCATTAAATCTTCTAGTTCCATCCATTTACCTGCAAATTTTTTGATGTCGTCTTTCTTTACCGCTGCATAGAACTCCATTGTGTAGATGTACCACATTTACTCTATGCACTCATCAGTTTGGATTGGTACCACCTCTTCCCTATTGTGGGGAGAGCTGCATAAACATGGTTGTACATGTATCTCTGTAGTAGGCAGAGTCTGGTGGATATATACCCAGAAGCGGTATGGCTGGGTCAGGTGGTAGGCTCATTTTGAGTATTTTAAGGGTTCTCCATACGACTTTACATAGTGGTTGGAGAAATTTGCATTCCCACCAGCAGTGGATGAGTGTTCCCCTTTCGCCACAACCTCTCCAGCATTTGGTATCATTTGTTTTCTTGATTATTTACAGCCTTATCAGAGTGAGATGATATCTTAAAGTGGTTTTAATTTGCATTCCCCTAATTATTAGTGATGTTGAACACATTTTAAGATGTTTCTCAGCCATCTCTTTTTCCTGGCTTGTGAAAACTCTGCTCAGCTCTTTACTCCATGTTTTGAATGAGTCATTTGTTTTCTTACTTCATTGTTTTTTGAGTAGTTTATATATTCCGGAAGTTAAGACTCTGTCAGATGTATCAGCAGTGAAGGTTTCCTCCAAGTCTGTGGGTATTCTCTTCACTCTTCCCTGATTGTTTCTTTTACTGTACAAAAACTTTTGTGTTTAATAAGGTCCCACTTGTCAATTGTCAATCTTACTTCCTGTGCACTTGCTGTCTGATTTAGAAAGTCTTTAACTACACCTATGTCTTGTAAGTTGCTGCCAACTTTTTCTTCTATCATCTTCAGAGTTTCAGGTTACACATTGAGGTTTTTGTTCCTTTTGGAGTTGATTTTCATACAGGGCAAGAGATAGAGGTTTAATTTTATTCTTCTACGAGTGGTGATCCAGTTTTGCCAACACCATTTGCTGAAGATGCTGTATTTCCTCCATTGAGTCTTTTTGGCCCCCTTGTCAAATATGAGGTGGCTGAAATTGTTATGTGCTCAAGATTGGATCTTCAGTTTTTTTTCCATTGGTCTACAGATCTGTTTTTGTGCCAGTACCAGGCTGTTTTTATGACTATAGCCCTGTAGTATTGTTTGATGTCTGGTAGAGAAATCTCCCCTGTATCGCTCTTTTCACTAACAGTTGCTTTAGCTATTTGGGGTCTTTTGTTGTTCTATATGAATTAAAGAACTTTTTCCAAGCCAGTGAAGAATGTCCTTGGGATTTTAATTGGAGTTTTGATGATTCTGTATATTAATTTTGGAAGAATGGACGTTTTTACTATATTAATTTTTCTAATCTGTGAGCATGGGATGTCTTTCTATCTTCTGATATCTTCTTCAATCTCCTTCTTCAGGAGTTTATAATTTTTGTTGTAGAGATTTTGGCTGTTTTTGCTTAGGTTTATTCCTATGTATTTTATTGTCTTTGAGGCTATTGTGATTGGGAAGGACTCCTAGTATTCCTTCTTCAGTTGCTTGTTGTTGGTGTAAAGAAAGTCTACAGATTTTTCTAGGTTAATTTTGTATCCTGCTACAATCCTTCTAACTTTTCTGCATTTAGGATGATGCTGGCTATGGGTTTCTTATATATGTGGCTTTGATTATGTTGAGGAATGATCCTTCCATTGTAATTTCCTCTAGTACTTTAATCATGAAGGGATACTGGATTTTGTCAAAGGCTTTTTCTGCATCAATTGAGATGATCATGTTGTTTTCATCCATGTGTTTTATGATATTTACTGATTTGCATATGATGAACCATCCCTGCAACTCTGGTATGAATCCGACTTGATCATGGTGAATGATCTTTTTGATGCGGGTCTGTATATGGTTTGCAAGCATTTTGTTGAGAATTTTTGCATCTGAGTTCAATAATGAGATGGGTCTGTAGTTCTCTCTCTCTGTCTTTTTTTTTTTTTTTTTTTTTTTTTTTTGTATTTTTTTGAAATAGGGTCCCCTGTAGCTCAGCGTGTCCTGGAACTCACTCTGTAGACCAGGCTGGCCTTGAACTCACAAAGATCTGCCTGTGTCTGCCTCCCAAGTGCTAGGATTAATGTTCTCTTTTTTGGTTGCATCCTTGCCTGGTTTTCATATTAGAGTCATGCTGGCTTCATAGAAGGAACTTGGGAGATTTCCCTCTGCTTGTATCCTTCTGAACTGTTTGACTGAAAATGGTTGTAAATCCATTTTTTATAGAATTCTGCTGTGAAATCATCTGGACCTTGGCATTTTTTAGTGGGGAGGTCTCTTACATTTTCAATTTCTTCATATATTATGGGCCTGTTTAAGCTTTCAGTGTCTTCTTGGTTTAGCTTTGCCTATTCCTGGATTGCAGATATTCATCCATTTCTCTTAGGCTTTCAAATTTAGTAGAGTATAGGTTTTTGAGGTATTCCCATATGATTGTCTGTATCTTTTCCTTGTCTGTTGTGATATTTCCCCTTTCATCATGAATTCTATTGATTTGGAGTTGTTCTTTCTTTCTTTTGGTTAACTGAGTTAAGGGTCAGTCTATCTTATTTATTCTCTCAAAGAACCAAGTTTTGGATTCATTGATTTTTTTTGTATTGTTTTCTTTGTTTCTATTTCATTAATTTCTGCTCTGATTTTTATTTCTTCCTGTCTGCTGCATTTAGGGTTTATTTGTTGCTGTCTTTCAAGTGATTTTAGCTGCAGTGTTAGCTCATTTATCTGTGCTCTTTCTGTTTTTTTTTTATAGTTTATAAAAAATACAAGGTTATAAACCTCTGTCTTAGGACTTCTTTTAAAGTGTCCCATAGGTTTTGTTGTGCTGTACTGTCATTATTGTTTAGTTCCAGGAATGCTTTTATTTCTTTCTGTATTCCCTCCTTGACCCATTCATTATTCAGAAGTGTGTTGTTTAAGTCTCCATGTGTTCGTGTAGGTAGCAGGGCTTATCCTGTTGTTGATGTTGAGCTTTATTGCGCTATGGTCTGATAGAATGCATGAAGTTATTTCAATTTTTTTTGTATTTGTTGAGTTCTTTTCTGTGTCCAAGTATGTGGTCAATTTTGGAGAATGTTCCATGGGGTGCTGAGTACAAAGCATATTCTCTGGTGCTTGGGTGGAATATTTGGAAGATGTCTGTGAAGTCAATTTCCTGTATTGTATTGTTCAGTTCAGATGTCTCTCTGCTTATTCTTTGTCCAGTTGATCTGTCCAAAGAACTCAGTGGGGTATTGATGTCCCCTACTCTGAGTGTGCTGGGGTTATTCTGTCCTTTGAGGTCCTGTAGAATTGTATTTATAAAGGTTGGTGCACTGGAGTTTGGTGCATATATATTCATGATTGTGAAGTTTTCATGTTTAATTTTCCATTTGATAAGGATATAATGACCCTCTTTGTCTCTTCTAATTGCATCTACTTTGAAGTCAATTTTGTCTGATATTAAGATAGCAACTCCTGCTTTCTTTTTGCTACCATTTGCTTGGAATATCTTTTGACATCTTTTCACTTTAAGTTTGTGCCTATTCTTAAGAATGAGATGGGTTTCTTCTAGACAGCATATCAATGGATACTGTTTCCTAATCCATTATCCTAGTCTATGCCTTTTGATTGGGGAGTTTAGTCCATTAATATTTAAGGTTATAACTGAAAGGTGTGTGTTGCTTCCTTTCACCTTATAATCCATTTCTACTTTTCGTCTAGGTTTCTACTTCTGCATTTTTGCTTTGATTAATTTCTCTTTCAAGGTGCCTAGGGGTAGTTGCTCCTCTCCTCTGTCCTTTAAATTGCTTCAATTATTCTCTGAAGGGTTGGTTTTCTGGACATGTATTCTTTCATCTTGTTTATGTCATAGAAGATTTTTCTCTTTCCTTCAACAAGAATCAACATTTTTGTTGGGTATAGTAACCTGGGTTGGCATTTATACTCATTTGGCACTGGGAATACTTTGGTCCACGTTCTTCTTGCTTTCATAGTTTGCACTGAAAAGTCAGCTGTAATTCTGATAGGTTTCCCCTTATACATGTTTTTTTCTTGTGGCTTTCAGAATTTTGTCGGTTTTTTGGGTGTCTAGTGTTTTTTTTTTTTTTTTTACTTTTGTATGTGTATGAATGTACTGTCTGCATGTAGGTTTGTGCACCCTTGTTGTGCAATGCCACGGAGATCAGAAGAGGGTCTCAGATTCCCCTGGAGCCAGAGTTCTCCTGGAATTGGAGTTAGATGCTTCTTTTCCACCATGTGGGTGCTGAGGATCGAACCCAGGTCCTCTGCAAGAGCAGTCGGTGCTGTTATCTGCTAGACTATCTCTCCAGCCCCGGGTGTCTAGTGTTTTAACTAGGATATGGTGAGGGGAGTTTCTCCTCTGGCCCTGTCTATTTGGTGTTCTATGTGCTTCTTGTATTTGTATGGGTTTGTCTTTTTTTAGTTTGGGGAAATTTTCATCTATTATTCTATTGAAGATCTGATCAATACCATTCTCTTGGGATTCTTCTCCTTCCTCTATCCTTATGATGCAGAGGTTTGATTTTTTTCGTAGTGCCCCACATTTCCTGGTTGTTCCACTCTTGTGCATTTTTAAATTTTACATAGTCATTACTTGACCTTTTTAGTTGTTCTGTGTTGTCTTCTAGGTCTGATATTCTTTTTTGTGCCTCCTCCATTCTGCTTCTGAGGCTTTTTCCCATTCCTTCTTTTTGGTTGGATGACTGTTCAATTTCCTTTTTCATTTCTTCCTGTGTTTTCTTTACTATTTCCACTTCCACTTCCTTTTGGAGCTTCTCAGTCTTTTCTTGTAGCTCCTTGTTTTGCTCGTTGGTTTCCTTTTTCATTTCAGCATGGGATCTTTTCAGTGTTTGCACTTCCTTCAGGAGTTGTCATTTTCTCCTTCTAGCTCTTTCCAGAGTCTGTCATTTTCTGATTTTAGTTCTTTCTGAAGTTAGTCCTTGTCTCCCTCCAGGTCCTTTTTGAGTTTTTCATTCTCTCCCCTCAGTTCTATGATTTCTTAGAATATATCTGTGATTGTTATTCTGTGTCTTGAATTACCTCTAGGAAGATCCCATTGTAGGAGTCCTCTACAGGCTCCGTAGAGTTTGGTGTGTAGTTATTCTGTGGTTTTCCCATATTGTTCTTTTGTTGTGCTCTCGGTATGTGGTTTGCCTTTTGCCTGTATTCTGATGTGAATCTTGAATGCCTCTTCACCTTGTTGAAGAATTGCTTTCCTTAATTCCTTCAGATGCCTTCATTGTATTCTCCTGATGTATGGAGGGTGATTTGTCTAGATTTCAGGCTTTCAATTTTGGTTATATATTGGAAGGTATAGTTCACTCTTTCCTTTTTGTTCTATAAGTACTGGGTGGGTAACAACACAGATGACACCTTCTGAACACTTTATTCCCTCTGCTGCCCACTACTCTCTGCTACTCAGGTAGCAGTTGCCCACAGCATCTTTGTTCAAACCTCAACTCCCAGCTCCCAGTTCCCTCTGGGCCCACAAGCTGGTTCGCACACACTCCGCCCCATCAGTCACCCACTGAATCTGGGTTGATTACGGTGTTTTTATGAAATGCACAAGAAAATTAATAAAAATATATATTGGAAAAAGAAATTATATATTTATCAATAAACCTAACCTAAGGCATAAAAGATCTCTATAATATAAACTTAAAATATTTAAAGAAAGGAATAGAGAAAGACACAAGGAGTTGGAAAACCCTGCCATATCTCTTAGATTATTAGAATTAATATTGTGAAAATGGCCATCCTACAATTTTATAGATTCAATGCAATCCCAATAAAAATCTCTATGTCAGTCTTCACAGAAGTAGAAATAAAAAACTATTCTAAAATTCATATGAAGTCACAAAGGCCTGGATAGTGAAAGCAATCCTGAGTACAAAGAGCAATCTTTGAAGGAATACCATACAAGATCTCAAACAATATTACAGTGCTATAGTCATAGAAACAGCATGATAGACCTGTAAATCAATGAAAAGAAATAGAAGAACCAAATATGAGTGCATACAATTATAGTCACCTGATATTTGACAAAGCTGCAAAGAATACACATGGGAAGAAAGCATCTTCAACAACTGGTGCTGTGAAACCTGAACCAGTTAGAAGATGACATAGGCAGTTACACATATTATTTTGCTGTACACTTATTTGGAATAAGGTAAACCATCCTCCCTTAAATACAGTTGCCATAGTTATGGGCAAAACTATATTACAGTGCCAGACTCAGAATAAGTGAGCAAAAGAAAGAAAAGAAAAGCAGATGCATCCTTTAATCCAGAATGCATTGTTCCATATGTTCATGAGTATTATTGGGCAACACATCATCCACTTGTGGGCCTAATTTGTGAGGGTGGATTCCTACTAAACTGTGACTCCTTCTATGAGGGGAAAAGAATAACAATTTCCAAAGAAATCTCTTTAAGGTAATCTAATTGAGAAGTTATCAGAGGATAAAAATGCCTCAGATGTAACTTAATTGAATATGCAATCATCATTGATCATCAATACTATAAATATGAGGCTTAATTTGGAAAGATTAAATAAGTTTTACTTCATAGTTTCAATATTCTGGGAATACTCTCTTTTTAGCACATGAAATATGTGAAGTGCTTCATTTTATCTGGAATATTAACAGAATGCCAAGAGACAGAGGGAAGGCAAATTTTGTCTCTTTAATTTGAAAATCCTGCCAGAAAAAAATAATAAAAGAATTTTTAAAATGTAGATATTGTGCAAATGTTAGCATAACATATCCCAAAACATGACATAAACATTGAACCCCATTTCCTATATAGCACAAAAAATGCATTCTGCTAATAGAGCTTCTCTTTTTTTTTAATTTTTTTAAATTTTATTTATTTCTGTATGTGTATGAATGCACTGTCTGCATGCAAGTCTGTGCACCCATGTTGTGCAATGCCGCGGAGGTCAGAAGAGGGTCTCAGATTCCACTGGAACTGGAGTTCTCCTGGAATTGGAGTTCCAGACAGTTCTTGGCCGCCATGTGGGTGCTGGGGATCAAACCCAGGACCTCTGTAAGAGCGGTCGGCGCTCTTAACTGCTAGGCCATCTCTCCAGCCCCATTCTCTTAATCTGATGTAGTAATTAATAGCCTGTAACATAAGAAAGATTTTACTCTGCCATGATTTTGATAGATTCAGTGTCTTTGCTTCTATTTCACTTGACACACAAATTATGAAGTGCCTTAAATTCAACTCATTCCTATTAAGTAGTATAAAAAAGACATAGGAAAAGAAGAGAAAAGCAGACTTCAGATCATCTAGAAATCATCAAGCAGTAATATCAAAATTACCTGTTTTTATTGACAACTGACATCAAGACATAAGTTTAGGAAGCCCCAAAATATGTTTTGGGTTAACAGGCCACCGCTGATGTAGACCAACTTTTTTCATGAATATTGCCATTGCATCACACAAAATTATTGTAATTACAGCTTCAAGTAAATAAAATTTAGTCAAGTTAACATATTTAATGCCACCTCAAAATATATGTAATCTTTAGCTATGAAAAAAGGAAATAGTTACACATCTGATAAACCAGGTATGGTAGTACAAACAACAACAGCAACAACAAACAAACTATTAGCTGTTTCTAATATATAAACACCAAAAATAGAGTCTTTGCTATTTATTGGTCAAAATCCATTTATAATTATTCTCAGCTATGGGAAAGAAGAAATGAATCAATATTTGTATGTGTTTCATGTATGCCATATAAAGTTCATATATAACACTTTAATTTTATAAAAAATATAATTATGGGTTTTTTTGGGGGGGTCTTTTTGAGACAGGGTCTTCCTGCAGCCCCAGCTGTCCTGTAGACCAGGCTGGCCCTGAACTCAAAAAGATCTGCTTGCCTCTGCCTCCCAAGTGCTATGATTAAAGGCGTGCACCAACACATCCGGCTCAAAATCAGTATGTTTTAAAAATACTTTGAGCATATTAACATTGTTATTAATAAAAATGGATGGGGTTTTTTAAATTACATTTTGGATGCATTGTAAAAATATTTTATTTTCTGTCTGTGGCAAAGCTAAGGGCTTAGGGAAGTAGCTCAGTATGTAAAGGTTTTTGCTAAAAAAGTGTGAGCAGAGTGCACAGAGCTTAGATCGGGGATTTCCCAGGACCACCTGAAGCACATGTGGGGGCTGGGTGCTTCAGCCAAGCGGATTGTTTGATATTCCTATCTGGCCCGTTGGATAATTGGTTTGATTCAATCCTCTTGTGTGGCTGTGGGGGCCGAGTTGTCCTTCTAGCTGGTATAAAAGGTGGGTCTGTTGACACTGTGAGACTTGAGTGCACAGAGCTTAGATCAGGGATTTCCCAGGACTACCTGAAGCACAGAGTACAGAGGCGCAGGCTAAACAGGCATATCCCCAGCCCCAAACTGGAATTGTTGAGGGATTGTCCAAGTGGATTCTTTGGAGAACCTTCAGAACAAAGGCATCTGAAGGAGGCAAGCAAAGCGTGCTTTCAACACAGCAAAGAGGCATTTGGGATTCGCATTGGAATACAGGCAAAGAGAAACACACATGCCAGGGAAATGAAGAAGGGACAGTATGAAGGGACATGAAGAGTTTCTTCACAGGCTTGGAGAAGAAGTCCTTAATTCCTTTTGGAAAAACAAAAGACCCCGAAGAGCCAAAACAACCCTGAGTGAAAACAGCAATACAGGGGGGAACTCTATACCAGACTTCAAACTATACTACAGGACTATAGTCATAAAAACAGCTTGGTACTAGCACAAAAACAGACCTGTCAGCCAATGGAACAAAACTGAAGATCCAAACTTGAGCACATACAATTTCAGCCACCTCATATTTGACAAGGGGGCCAAGAAGACACAATGGAGAAAAGACAGCTTCTTCAGCAAGTGGTGCTGGCAAAACTGGATCACCACTTGTAGAAGAAAGAAATTAAACCCCTACTGCTCACCCTGTACAAAAGTCAACTCCAGATGGATCAAAGACCTCAACCTGAAATCCCAAACTCTAAAGGTGATAGAAGAAAAAGTTGACAGCAGACTACAAGACACAGGCATAGGAAAAGACTTCCTAAATCAGACAGCGGCTGCAGAAGAATTAAGGTTGACAATTGCAAATAGGAACTCATTAAACTCAAAGACTTCTGTACATCAAAGGAAACAATCAAGAAAGTGAAGAGAAAACCCACAGAGTTGGAGGAAACCTTCTCTGAAGATATATCTGACAAAGCATTGATTTCCAGAATATATAAACTACTCAAAAACAAAGAAGAAAGAAAACAAATGACCCACTCAAAAGATGGAGCAAAGAGCTGAACAGAGACTTCACAAGTGGGGAATTAGAGATGGCTGAGAAACATCTTAAAAAGTATTCAACAGACCCTGTCTCAAAAAGACCAAAATAAAAGTGTTCAACATCACTAATAATTAAGGAAATGTTCATTAAAACCACTTTAGGATATCATCTCACTCCAATAAGACTGGCTAGGATCAAGAAAACAAATGATACCAAGTCCTGGAGAGGTTGTGGGGAAAGAGGAACACTCATTCACTGCTGGTGGGAATGTAAACTAGTACAGCCACTATTGAAAGCAGTGTGGAGAGCCCTTGGAAGACTTGGAATGAACTTGCCACCCGACCCAGCCATACCACTCCTGGTTATGTACCCACAAGACTCATCTTACCACAGAGATACATGCACAACCATGTTTATTGCAGCAGCTCTCTTCAAAATAGCAAGGAGCTGGAACCAACCCAAGTGTCCCTCAACTGACAAATGGACAGAGAAAATGTTGTACATCTACACAATGGAGTTCTTGGCAGTGGTAAAGAAAGATGAAATCATGAACTTTTCAGGTAAATGGATGGAGCTGGAAGATATCATGCTGAATGAAGTAACACAGTCCCAGAAAAACAAATGGTAAATGGTATCCCTCATCTGTGGATGCTAGTACCAATTACCTAATTGTATGGCAAACTGAGCAACATTAATGTGATCTGAAAACAACTGTGCTCTTATATTGTAGAATCCCTTAAAACAAACAAACAAACAAACAAAAAAAAAAAAAAAAAAAAAAAAAAAAAAAAAAAAACGTGAGCACATGGGTTTGAACCCACAGAAGCCTTCAGGTAAAGCCAGGTGAGCACATATCTGTAATCCCAGGTCTCAGATGAGGAGATGAGAGGTGGAGACAGAGTAACTACTAAAATTTTATGGACATGTAGTCTGCTGTATGTCACAGTGAGCAATAAAGGGAAACTCCATCTCACACATGGTTAAAGGGAAAAGCCACCTCCAAAGTTGTCCTCTGACCTCCACAAGTATGCCTTAGATGCATTCACCTGCATTCACATACAATCTCAAATATTGTTCATATATACATGTACATTACATACACATATACACCACAGAAAAATATAAAATATTTAAATACAAACATATTATCTTAAAAATATACAATAGACTAAACCAGTATAAAATTTTAATACTGATTTGTAAATATCACATATATGTTATTGGCTACAAATGTAAGGAAACTAAAACAGGTGTGGTGAGGTCAATAATGTCTATTAATTCTGATCAATACAAAAGATGATAATGACATTTTTCAAAATTTTCTTGGAAGACAATCAAATTCTATCCACTTGGGTTATTGACTGTCATACACTTTTAAAAGAACTTACTCATTACCCCAACTTGCATATCAAGTGAGAAAATGTGTTAAAATATAGACATTGTTAAATTCTAGGTCATATCATATAATCTGGCTTAGAAATAATGAATATGCTGTTAAATATAAATTCCTTGTGACAGTAACTTCCAACACTAAGCTTCCCTTTTCTGGTTGCTTTGGTTTTAAAAAAATGGCTGTCTTTGATTTCAACCTAATTTAGATTGCATAAATGTATTTTGTAGGAGACCGCCTCATTAGTACAAGTGGAGTATGTGTGGAGGGGAGGGTGTGTGAGGGTGTGTGTGTGTGTGTGTGTGTGTGTGTGTGATGTGAGAGAGAGAGACAGAGACAGAGAGACTGAGAGACTGTGAGACAGACAGATAGAGATGGAGAGAGAGAGAGAGAGAGAGAGAGAGAGAGAGATACAGGAACAGAGAGATTTAAAAAGAAAACCAAGCAACAATGTCTGTCTCATAGCTAAAAAATGTGTCATGTAATTTTATGCTTATTATTTCCAATAATGAAAATGTCATTCATTATGATATAGTTTGTCTCTGGACATGGTTGTCCCTGCCTTTGATCTCAGTATTTGGGAGACATGGGTAGGTGGATCTCTGTGAGATCAAGTCTAGCCTGATCTACATAGACAGTTGCAAATCAGTTCCAGCTACAGAGAGATGCTGTCTCAAGAAAAAATAAAGGTCCTTGCCTGGACCACAGCTTCAGCTCAGTCTCAGCTATGGCTAAGCTCCTACTGTCTCCAGCTCCAGCTCCTGACAGGTGAGACAAAACAATAACATGGGAAACCCAAATAATACATCCCTGATAAATACTACCAGCCTTATAGAAGACACCTACAATGAGAACTCCTACAATGAGAACTCCATGATACAGATCTTAAAATAACTATTATAAACATATTAAAATAATTCAAGGAATTAAAAAACTACACAGAGAAACTAATCAAAGAACAAGGAGGAGACAGAAATAGCATAAAGGAAGAGGATATTAAAATTCAGAATGATGTGGAAACACTGAAGAAATGTCAAACTGAAATGAAAAAGGAAATCGAACACTCATCCACTCAATAGAAAAGGATGGGAGAAAGCCTCAATAACAGAGTGAATGAAGCAGAAAATAGACTATCAAGACTTTACAATAATATGGAAGAACTGGATTGTTCAAGCAAATGTTATGAAACATTTATGAAAACACAGGAATGGCAGGAAATGTGGGACACCATGAAAAGACTAAATTTATGCATCATCATAGGGATAGAGGATGGAGACCAACCCCAGGAAAATGGTATTGACCAGATCTTAAACAGAATTATATAAGAAAAGTTCTCCAACTTGAAGAAAGACTCACACATACAAATACAAGAAGCACATAGAGGGCTGGAGAGATGGCCTAGCGGTTAAGAGTGCCAACCGCTCTTACAGAGGACCCGGGTTCTATCCCCAGCACCCACATGGCAGCCGAGAACCGTCTGGAACTCCAATTCCAGGAGAACTCCTGTTTCAGGGGAATCCGATACCCTCTTCTGACCTCCGCGGCATTGCATGACACGGGTGCACAAACCTACATGCAGACAGTACATTCATACACATACAGAAATAAATAAAAATTAATAAAAAAATAAAAAAAAAAACAAGAAGCACATAGAACACCAAGCAGACATGCCAGAAAAGAAATCTCTAGTAAAAACACTAGATGCTCAAACCAAAGACAGAGAAAAGAGAAAACGAAGTTACATATAAAGGGAAACCCATCAGATTTACAACTGAATTTTCAGTGTAAACAATGAAAGCCAGAAGAGGTTAGACCAAAGTGTTCCCAGATCCAAATCACTACAGATGTCAACCCAGAGGAATTTACCTGGCAAAAAATATATATAACAGTGGAAGGAGAAAGAAAAAACCTCCCATGGCATAAACAAGATGAAAGAATACATACCCAGAAAACACACTCTTCAGAAAATACTGGAGGCAATTCAAAGAACAGAGGAAAGGAGTGGCTGTTCCCAAACAACAAGACAAAGTACCTAATGAGTATATAAGTGAGAAAGTACAAACCTAGACCATAAATGCAAACAGAAACTAAATTGATGGGAAACAATATCCGTCTAGCAATAATAACCTTAAATATTAATGGTCTGAACTCTCCAATCAATAGAGTAGGAGAGCGGATTAAGAAACTGAATCCATCTTTTTGTTGTCTATAAGAAATCTATCTCACCTTCAAGGACACGCACCATTTTACAGTGAAAAGATGGAAAAAATATTGTAAGCAAATGGTGGCATGAAGCAAGCAGGAGTTGCTGTTCTAATATCAGACAAAATAGACTTTAAATTAAAACTAATCCTATGAAGAGAGTAAGTACATTCTTTTCAAATGAACAATTAACCATGAATATTTCACAATCATGAATAGATATGTGCCAAATTCTGGTCCACTGAACTCAATAAACAAAATTCTACAGGACATTAAGGCACAGATTAACCCAGTACACTAATAGTGGGGGGCTTCAAAACCCCAATATACCCATTGGACAGGCCAACTGGACAAAGAATAGAGATAGGTGAATTGAACAATACAGTACACAAAATGGACATAACAGACATCTATTAAATATTCCACCCCCAAACAAAAGAATATATTTTCTATTTAGCACCCTTTGGAACATTCTTCCAAATCAACATATATAGGGACAGAAAATAAACCACAACAAATACAAAAAAGTTTAAATAATTCCATGCATTTTATTAGACTACAATGCAATAATGCTTAATATCAACACCTAAAGAAGCCATAGTATCTACAAGAACTCATGGAGACTAAATAACACACTCCTGAACAATGAATAGGTCAAGGGAAAAATAAAGCTATTTATGGAATTAAATGAAAAGGACAATACAACACAACAAAACCTATGAGACATTTAAGCAGTACTAAGAGGGAAATTTATATCCGTAAGTCCACACATTAATAAAGAACACAAATAAATGACGTAAAACTGCAACTAAAATCACTTGAGAGACAACAATAAATGAATCCTAAATCCAACAGACAAGAAAAAAATAAAAAACAGCGCAAAGTTCAATGAAATAACAAAAAATAAATAAATCAATAAATCCAAGAGCTGATTCTTTGAAAAGATAAAACAAGATAGATTTCTAGCACAGTTAACCAAAAGAGAGAAAGAGTCACTCAAAAGCAACAAAATTAGGGATGAAAAGAGAAACATCACAAAAGATAATGAAAAGATCCAATTATACAAGAATACTTTCAAAATTTATACTCTATTAAATTTGGAAAAGCGAGAAGTAGATGAATATCGGAAATCATGAAAATCACCAAAGCTTACCCAAGACGAGATTAACAGCTTAAACAGATGCATAACATGTTAGGAAATTGAAACAGTAATGAAAAACCTCCCCCTTGCCCCCAATCCAAAAATGCACAGATGGATTTACAGCAGAATTACATAAGACATTTAAAGAGGACCTACTCAAATTATTACTCAAATAATACAAAAATATAGAAACAGAGGGAACTCTCCCAAATTCCTTCTATGAAGCCAGCATCACTCTAGTAACAAAAAACTAGCAAAAAATACAACCTCAGAATAATACATAATATTAATAATATATATATGTATATATACATTTATATATATGTAATATATATATATATATATATAATATATATATAATATATAATTACTATATAGATGACCAAGTCAGATTTATAACAGAGATGCAGGGAAGGTTCACCATGCATAAATCAATAAATATCATAAAGCACATATATGGACTGAAAGACCAAAACCACATGGCAATCTCAATTGAGGTAGAAAAGGTCTTCAATATAATTCAATATGCATTCATGCTTAAAGTCCTAGTGGGAATTAGACTGGAGGGAATGGTTCCTCAACATATTTAAAGCCATGTACAACAAACCCACAGCCAACATCATCCTAAATAGGGAAAAATTAGAAGCATTCCCTTAAAGTCAGCAGCCTCACATGGCTGCCCTCTATCTTTACTCTTTTTCATTATTAATGCATGATACTACCTATTTTTTAATTTTATTTAAAAAAAAAAAATGAAATTAAAGGAGTAGTAATTGGAAAAGAGGTGGTCAAACTATTCATTTTTTGCAAACGACATGATAGTTTATTAAGGGATGCCAAAAATTCCACTAGAAAACTCTTAGAAACAATTAACAGTTTCAGTAAAGTGTCAGGGTAAAAAATGAATCTAGAAAATCAGTAAGACTTTTCTTTACTCTAACAACAATGGATTGGAGCAATTGGAGAATGAATACAAGAAGACCTTCCAATTCACAATATCAAATATTTATATATATATTAAAATACAAATATTAAATATAATAATATATTAAAAAAATATTATATATATATTTATACATTACATATACATAATATATATTTAACAAAACCTGACCAAATACACTAAAAACTATACAATGAAAATTACATCCATAAAGAAGGAGATTGAAGGAAGACACCAGAAGATGGAATGGACTTCCCATGCTCATGGATTGGAAGATTTAATATAGTAAAAATGATCAACCTTACCAAATTAATACATAGATTCAACATAATCCCAATAAAAATCCCAAAGAACTTATTCACAGGCTTGGAAAAAAAAAAAAAATTCTAAAAAATAGAAGAAAAGACCAAGGATAGTCATAGTACCCTGAGCAAAAAGAGCAATGCATGGGGTATTACATATAACCAGATTTAAAACTATATTACAGGGCATGGGCTGGAGGAGATGGCCTAGTGGTTAAAAAGCACCGACTTCTCTTGCAGAAAGAAAACCTGGGGTTAGTTCCCGGCACCCACCTGGCAGCTGAGAACTCCAGTTCCAGAGGGGATCCGACACCCTCTTTCTGACCTCCGTGGCATTGCACTACAGGGGTGCATAAAAACCTACATGCAGGACAGTACATTCATACAACAAAAAAAAAAATAAAAGTAACTATATTACAGGGCTTATAATAATTTAAAACAGCCTAAGTAGTGGGCAAAACAGACTTGATAAACCCTATATTCAAACAAAATTTGAACGCATGCAGTTTCAGCCTCCTCATATTTGACAAAGAGTTCAAGAAGACTCAGTAGAGGAAATACTAGCATCTTCAGACAAATTAGTGCTGGCAACTACTGGGATCACACATTGCTCAAACAAAAAAATAAAAACCCTTGTCGTGGCACACCCCTTTAATCCCAGCACTCAGGAGGCAGAGGCAGGTGGATCTCTGTGAGTTCAAGGCCAGCCTGGTCTACATAGCAAGCTCTAGGCCAGGTGGGACTAAAGAGAGACCCTGTCTCAAAAAGACCAAAAAAAAAAAAAAAAGAATACAACTCAACTCCTACCTTTCACCTTGTACAAAAATCAACCCCAACTGGATCAAATACCTCAATGTGAAACCATGAACTCTGAAAATGTTAGAAGAAAACTTTGGTAGTAATGTACAAGATGTAGGTGTAGGAGAAGACTTTTACATCAGACACAGGTGCACAGGAAAAAAGATCAACAATCATTGGCAAGTGGGACCTCACTAAATTCAAAAGCTTCTGTACAGTGAAAGAAACAGTCAAAGAAGGGAACAGAAAACCCACAGAGTGGGAGGAAAGTTTTACCAGTCACACATCTTACAGAGATTTAATACCCAGACTATATAATTTACTCAAAAAAGTATAGATAAAACAAATGACCCAATCAAAAGATGGAGTAAAAAGTTAGCAGAGACTTCAGAAATGAAGAAATAAAGTTGGCTGAAAAACATCATAAAAATTATTCACTATAACTAGTGATTAATAAAATGAAAATTAAAACCCCCTTAAGATTTCATCTTATCCTGGTAAGACTATGATCAATAAAACAAATATTAACAAATGCTGGTGTGGTTGTGGGGAAAGGAGAACTCTCATTCAGTGCTTGTGGGAATTAAAACTCATGTAACACCTATGGAAAGAAGTGTGGAGAATTCTTAAAAGACTCAAAATAAACCTACCACTTGACCTACTCATAACACTCCTCAGTGAAAAACAAACACCATATGGTATACATCATTTGTGGATAACAGCATGAAATCTTCATATGTGAGTCAAGCTGGGCAATTATATTTTTATTTTTTTAGTAAACATAAAATGACATTGCCTGGTGCTAATACAATATATCTTGAAGTTTATGTCTTTATTTTCCTAAGTTCTAAAATTTATGAGAAAAAATCAGTCTCTTCTTTAAAAGTACATGAAAACATACATCAACTTGCTATATAACTTGGAACATAAAGTTATATTTATTTTTTCTTATATACATCATTACTTTTAAAATATGAATCCCAAACGTGTTTTGGAATTAACCTATAGCTTATTTTCAGTATCTATCATTTTGGTATATGTGTGGAGTATATATATGCATATTTTGGAGTAATATAAAATTAAAGGGAACAGCAACAACAAAAGGCTTGTTCAAAGAACTGACCAAAACTGTAAACTTGCACTTCAAAAAAGTTAAAAAAGACTAAGACAAAGATTCAAGACAGAACTTAACATGTATGGCAGAATGTATGTGTTCTGGTTGGGAGTGGCATATATGGGGAAACAGGTCTAAATTTGATTGGGAAAGGTTTTATGAAATGCACACAAAAAGCTCAATTTTTAAAAAGTAAAAGAAATGATAAAATCTGAAAAAGAAGTGGCAGAGGGATCATTGTGGAAGAGGAGGCAGAAGGATTGGAAGATCCAGGGCTAGTTCATGAACACAGAGAAGCAGAGGATGTCAGACTACTGGAAGATTGTACATGTGAACATGTGGCAATGATGACATCAGGCACTGGACGAATGCCAGCTCATACAATGTCCCAGAGTGGAATAAGAGAAATGGGTCGTGGGCTGCCTGAACTGAGAACTAATGGAGACTGATAACCACATGTTAAAGGAGCATATGCCTTACTTAAGCTTTTTAGATGTGCTGACTAGACCCCAGGGCATATATTTGCACAGAAGGACATGTGCGTCCAAAAGCTTGAGTGGACATGTCTTAACATGGATGGTTTAATGCATGAGTATAATGGAGGGTTGGAAGCATGGAGGGGGTTCATAAATATTTTTTTTTTATGTGTATGGATAAACTGTCTGCATGTGGGTTTGTACACCCATGTTGTGAAATGCTACGGAGGTCAAAAGAGGGTGTCAGATTCCCCTGCAACTGGAGTTAAAGACGGTTCTCAGCCCACCATGTGGGTGGTGGGGATTGAACCCGGGTCCTCTACAAGAGCAGTCGGCACTCTTAACAACCTTCTCAGGTTCCTACCTTTATGGGAAATCCTTCTAACTTTTCTCCATTTAGAATGATAATGGTTGTGGGTTTCTTGTATATGGCTTTGATTATATTGAGGAATGATCCCTCCAGGACAGTTCTCTCTAAGACTTTAATCAAGAAGGGATGCTGGATTTTGTCAAAGGCCTTTTCTGCATCAATTGAGATGATGGTGTGGTTTTTGTCCTTCAGTCCATTTATGTATTTTATGATATTTACTGATTTTCAAATGTTGAATCATCCCTGCATCTCTGGTATGAATCCAACTTGATCATGGTGAATGATCTTTTTTATGTGCTTTCATGGTTTGTGCTGAAAAGTCAGCTGTGATTCTGATAGGTTTTCTCTTGTATGTAACTTGTTGTTTTTCTCTTGTAGCTTTCAGAATTTTGTCTTTATTTTGGGTATCTAGCATTTTAACTATGATATGGTGAGGGGAGTTTCTTTTCTGGTCTAATCTATTTGGTGTTCTATTTACTTCTTGTATTTGCATGGGTTTGTCTTTTTTTTAGTTTGGGGAAATTTTCCTCTATTATTTTGCTGACAATCTAGTCAATACCATTTTCTTGGGATTCTTCTCCTTCCTCTATCCCTATGATGCTGAAGTTTGCTCTTTTCATAGTGTCCCACATTTCTTGGTTGTTCAGCTCTTCTGTATTTTTAAATTTGTCATAGACTTTACTTGAGCTTTTTAGTTGTTCTGTATTGTCTTCTAGGTCTGATAGTATTTTTTCTGCTTCCTCCATTCTGCTTCTGAGGTTGGATGACTGTTCGATTTCCTTTTTTTTTTTTTCTTCTTCTTCTTCTTGTGTTTTCCTTACTATTTCCATTTCCTTTTGGAACTTCTCAAACTTTTCTTATAGCTCATTGGTTTCCTTTTTCATTTCAGCGTGTGATCTTTTCAGTGTTTCCACTTCCTTCCAGAGATTGTCATTTTGTCCCTCTAGCTCTTTTCAGAATCTGTCATTTTCTCCGTTTAGTTCTTTGCAAAGTTTGTCCTTGTCTTCCTCTAGGTCCTTTCTGAGTTTTTCATTCTCTCCCCTTAGTTTTATGATTTCTTTGAATATATCTGTGATTGTTATTTTGGGATGTGTCCTGGGTTACCCCTATGGAGATCCCATTGTAGGGGTCCTCCACTGGCTCTGTAGAGTTTGGTGTGGAATTGTTCTGTGCTTTTCCCATATTGTTCTTTAGTTGTACTCTCTGCATGTGGTTAGCCTTTTGCCTGTATTCTGATGCAAATTTTGAATGCTTCTTCACTTTGTTGAAGGATTTCTTTCCTTGATTTCTTTGGGTGCCTTTGTTATATTCTCCTTATGAATGGAGTGTTGACTTGTCTAGTTTCTAGGGGTTTCTAGTTGGCAGGGGTGGAGGGGGTGTGTTTGGGTTGTTGGCTTACCCTCTGTGTTCGAGCCTCAGCTCCTATCTCCCAAGGGGAGATATCTCCCTTCCGGGACACCTTTCCCAGTCCACAGAACCCACTGGTCCACTCAGACTCTGCCCCTTGTTTGCCTGGCAGGCCTAGCTTCTCCTTTCCACAATCCCCTACCAGATGTGGTGAAGTCCCTGAAGCTCATCTGATCTAGGCCTGGCCACTGCTGTGTGCCAGGTGGGTCTGGCTTCTCCTTCCCACAGCCCACCAGAAGTGGCGCAGTCCCTGTAGGTTGGCTGGTCATCCATGTGTTCTTATAGAGAGTTAGGCTTATTCTGGTGTTGATATTGAGCTTTATTGCCCTGTGATGATAGAATGCATGAAATCATTTCAATGCTTTTGAATTTGTAGAATTTTTTTTTCTGTGTCCCAGTATGTGGTTGATTTTGCAGAATGTTCCATGGGGTGCTGAGTAGAAAGCATATTCTCTGGTGTTTGGGTGAAATATTCTGTAGATATATATGAGGTCCATTTGGTGTGTTGTAGTGTTCATTTCAGATGTCTCTCTGTTTATTATTTGTCCAGTTGACCAATCTCATGTGCTCAGTGGGATATTGAAATCCCCGACTATTAGTGTGCTGGGATCAATCTGTGCTTTGAAGTCCTGTAGAATTGTGTTTATAAAGTTTGGTGCACCAGTGATTGGTGCATATATGATCACAATTGTGAAATCTTCGTGGTTAACTGATCCTTTGATAAGTATTTAGTGGTCATCTCTGTCTCTACTGTTTAGGCAATACACTCATACACATTAAATCAATAAATTAAAGGTTTTTATGAACCCTCACTTTCTATACCTGCAACATGGATATGATAAAGTTTCTACTTACTAATGTTAAATGATTCAGTAGCTATAAATTACTTAGAACAATGCATAATACAGGATGGTTTTTATCCTCCATGTGGGTACTGGTAATCAAGCCTGGGTTCTCTGCAAGAACATTCATTGTTCCCAACCACTGAGCCAACTCCTCAGCCCAGAAATTGAGGTTTTAACAAATCCCAGTATGATACATGGAAGAAAAATGAGATTTCTTTTGTATATAATTCTGTTCTCATCATTTTTGTGATCGTGTTAAGATAATTTAATTCATCTTACTCTGTATAAATCTCCCCACATTTAGAAGTATTAATAACAGTAACTTCTTCAAAGAGTTATTGTTATAATTAAGTTGAACACT
Source organism: Rhizomys pruinosus (assembly GCA_009823505.1). NCBI lineage: Eukaryota > Metazoa > Chordata > Mammalia > Rodentia > Spalacidae > Rhizomys > Rhizomys pruinosus. The sequence goes on along the minus strand of VZQC01010467.1, from coordinate 5,996,454 downwards.
ATGAAAAGAAATCAGACTAATGTATAAAATACAGTGTTCTAAATATGTTGGATACAGATGATTTCATTATCCATATTAATATTATAACCACATCTTAAAAAACAAACTCTCCAGAAACCCAGCGATGAAGCTGTAGTCAAGGAACCAATAAGTGAGCAAACTGCAGTTACATTCCAGCTTATATAACTCCAAATCCTTGACTTACCTAATTATAACAGGCTTCCTTATGGATTACCTTTGGCCTCTCTCCATGCATGACAAGCTCAATGTCTGTCTGTTTCTTCTTTAGTATAATTAGATATAGAGTCACTCAAAGAGTTTGAAAAGAATGTTGATTATTTAAAGCATTGACCAGAACTTGCACCAGACATCTTCATTATGTAATTTGAGAACAACAGTCTCCTGTTACAAACAGATTTCAAGCTTCATCTCAATCTCATAGTTAATAAGCATTTTTTGTTTGCATGCCTACTTGGTTTCCCACTAACTGATCCATGTCATAATACAATGAAGACAATATAATCTGCATTATTAAGTAGATGAAATTATATATTTAGGGACAGAAAATAGATACATTAGTCTCAGACTAGACCATTTCCTGTATGTCATGCAATTTTATCACAATATTAAAATCTGTTCAGTGTTCAGAGCATTTTATGTGGATCACTCCCAGGTTTTATCGCTTGTTGTTTTTTTTTTTAATTTTCATACCATTTTATTATTATTTTTAAATGGCCTATATCTTTGTATTGGTAAAAGATAACAGTGTGATATGTTTTCACTTGCACATAGCCATATCTGTGACTTTTAAAAATGAGATTTTCTGTAAACATCATCTGCTCACTGAGAAAATTGTCCTTCTGGGAATTGCAGAAATAAGAAAATTAATAGGAAATGTACTAAAACAGAGATAGAATTTACACTTATCAGAATGCAGTGCAAAGTTTCATCAACTTCAGACTTGATTTCAGAAATTCCAATCTTGATTTTGAAATAAAGTATTAATTATGTGATGAAGAAAATAAAACTCAGGGTACCCCATTGGAGAAGCCTCACAAACCAACCATTTTCTTAGTTGAGTAAACTGTTAATGTCATCATTCAAGAAAACAGGATTTTTATCTTATAATCAAGGCTCCAGGAATCTAAGTTATTAAGCCTGCAACTATCTGATAGGAGCTACACATTTTTATTATGTCCTTTCTCTCCAACAAACATGCAGTGTTATTAGGCTGCAAGCAAATCTCAAATTACAAAGACAAATTATTCAGCTACAAGTATTCCTTCTTACAGTTCAAGTTGGAATATGTCCATGAATAATAAAAAGAGAGTTGGAAGAATGTCAAATAACCTGTCATCAATCCCACTGTGGTATATTTTAGTTCTATGACCTTGGACAAGTCACTTAATTTCACTAATGTACAGTTTCCACATCTGTAAGAATCATAATTCCTGGGCTGGAGAGATGGCCTAGTGGTTAAGAGTGCCAACTGCTCTTGCAGAGGACCCGGGTTCGATCCCCAGCACCCACATGGCGGCTGAGAACCGTCTTTAACTCCAGTTCCAGGGGAAACCTACACCCTCTTCTGACCTCTGCGGCATTGCATGACACGGGTGCACAAACTACATGCAGGCAGTATATTCATATACATACAAAAATAAATAAAAATTAAAAAAAAGAATCATAATCCCTATAATGATTAGTATAAAGACCAAATGCATTATCTGTTCTTAAGACCTTTGTAGATGGTTTTACTCCATACAAAACAGCAGCACAGCATCAGTTGCTGTTAATTATTGTCCTTTTCTTGAATACGAAGAAATGTATATTTAAATGTCTGGGGCATGTAAAGAATGAATACAACTGTTGTATACATTCTTTACATGCCCCAGAATTGTCCTCACTAAAAATCATGTTAAAATTAAGGCATGGTCCTCAAAGTCATAGTGTTGGGAAATGATGAGTCTGAATGATGGTAATTTTAAAGGGGAGTTGTTTTTATTTTTATTTTTTTACCGTGGAGTGAGCTTGCCATTGCAGAGCTAGACTGGCTGACTTGAGAGTACTCACATTGCAAACTGACCAAGGCTCCCGGTTCTTCATCCTGCACCATCAATATTCCTGTTCCAGGAGCAGGAACCCACATAATAGTGGACCCCCACAACTTTTGGGAATACACTTCCAGAAGCAGAGCGATCCCGATTTAGTACAATCACCTTTTTATAAGGTTAAAAATACTCTAAAATTAAAAATTTGGTAATTTTAAACACTCATATAAAGTTCTAGAATTAGCCTCTTTTACTAAGTTATTTAAAGTTTTCACTTTAAATTCAATAAACTATGCTAAAGTTGTGTGATCCCTTTCAGTAAATCTGTCTCCTATACTGAGAATGATCTCTGTAGTCAACTTTTCTAAATGCATTAAGTAAGCATATAGCTTGTATTGCAGTTTCCATATTTAAATTGTGGTCTTTAATGGTAAGTATATGTTCTGAAGTGTGTCATAATTTCAGGATTTGAAAATGAAGTAAACCAAATGTATCTGATTTAGTTTGCTTTCTATTGCTGTGATAAAAACACTGACTAAAAACTACATGGGGAGAAAAGCGTTTATTTGTTTTTAAATTTTTTTTTTTTTACTTTTTGTACTATCATACAACAGTTCCTTTTTATTTTTTAAATATTTTTTTAATTTTTTGTTTATTTTTTTATGTGTATGACCATACTGTCTGCATGTAGGTTTGTTGACCCATGTCGTGCAAAGATGCAGAGTTCAGAAGTGGGCGTCGGATTCCCCTGGAACTGTAGTTGAAGAGAGTTTTCAGCCGCCATGTGCGTGCTGGGGATCGAACCTGAGTACTCTACAAGAGCAGTAGGCTCTCTTAACCACTAGGCAGCCCCACAACAGTTTTTAATTAAATTAGAACCCTTACTTGATTCTTGTATGCCTTACCCATAGCCCCTGCAACATCCTGCATCCCGCTATACAAGTTGAGTCCTGTCTAGTTAACCAATTGTACCCAGATGTCCTTCAGTTCACCGTTATCCACTGGAGTCTAATAAACCTATCTAGATATTGTATGTAAGGTCTACTTTCCGTCATCCAGTAGTAATCAGTCTCCAACAGTTCCCAGACTAGGGCCAGCCAACTATACAGTATCCTCTATGGGGTGGAAAGATTGTTAGTGCCAGGGTTGGTCCACGAACATAGGAAAACAGAAGCTTTCATGCCACTGGAAGTTTGCACATATGAACTTACAACAATGGTGACATGGAACAGAAGACCCATGGACACTCAGACAAGGGAAAAGGTTTATTTTGTCTTAGTCTTCCAAGTGACAGTCCATCCACTGAGGAAAGCCAGGGCAGAAACTCAGTGTAAGAATTGAGGCAGGAAATGAAGCCCAGACCATGGAGAAATGGAACACAGCTTACTGTTCCATCCTCTGGGATGCATTCAGAGCTCAGCCTGATTTATTATATAGCACAGGAACACTTGCCCAGGGGTGGCAAAACCCATAGTGGGCTGGGGTCTCTCAGATCAATCAACACTCATACACACAAAAGCACCACAGACGTGCCCACAGGTGTCAGATACAAAAATTGCTCGAGTTTCTCTCTTCTTAGGTATGTCAACAACTGAAGCCACACCACAAAGTTTCATTGTTATTGTGTAAGCATTATGTGGTACGAGTTCAAGTATTGATCTATAATTTTTCACTTTAAGAGTAATGTAATGGTCACATAGGTTCTCATTTAAACACTGTTGGTCATGTTTGACCATTCCTATATGGAGTGTAGCTTTGTTGTACACCAATCTAAGCATTCAATGAGCTGAAGGAGCAGTATTGATTTCAAAACAAAACCAAGCCCATATATTGACACAAGTCATTAGCAAACATAGTAGAAGGCTGTTCCATACTTCCCTGGTACTCATAGGAATATTAATAGTAACAAAAAGGCCAGCCAAAGAAATGACTTTTCCAAATTTTATTTCTTATTATTTAAAAAATAATGTGCACAGTCTATTTCTTTTTGGGAAACATTCAGAAGTAAAACTAAATACATTCAACACTATTATTCACTTTTGTTCACTAGTTTTGAGACAGATTTCATTTCTCAAAACTCGTGATGTAATCCAGTAACCATGACACAAATATTTCCTTGAATCCACTGGCATTGGTTGAACAATTTTTTTAATATTGTATTTATTATCTTGGTATATGAATGCATTGCTTGCATGTGTGCAAGTGCATCTGTGTTGTTTAATGCCCATAGAAGTCCAAAGAGGGAGTCTCATCCCCTGGAACTGGAGTTACAAAGGGTTGTTAGCCACCATATGGGTGCTGGGACTTGAATCTGGATCCTCCTCAAGATAAGACAGTGCTTGTAATGACAGAGCCATTGTTCCAGCTCCAGTTCAGGATTTTTTTTTTTTTTTTTGTATTTTTGAGACAGGGTCTCCCTTTAGTCCAAGCTGGCTTGAGCTGGCTTGGAGCTCCCTATGTAGACCAGGCTGGTCTTGAACTCACAGAGATAAGCCTGCCTCTACCTACTGAGTGCTAGGATTAAATGTGTGTGCCACCACCCAGAGATTTTAATGTGTAGCCCAAGCTGGCCCCGAACTTCAGATCCTCCTGCCTCTGCCTCCTTCAGCAAATATAGTTCGGGAATTTTTAAATGACATGAATCAACACAATGTCTGACTTCTAAATAGTGGCTTCTAGAGCTATTTAGAATTGGCATTTGCCTCTTGTGCTATATGTAGTCAAGGGTCTTCTGATTCTATTATGAAGAATTATTTCAACTTCATGTTTGATAAAAGATATTTCTGAAGCTAAGTGAGAATGTCCTTAAACTTTATTATCTTTTCTCAGATAGTAAGGTAGCCTTCTTTGGTATAATGTGCATGCCCATCATACATTTATAACTTGACTGAAAGTAGTATTTTAATTAATGTTTTAAAAATGTTGTTGTATATGAGACATTACTGATAAGATTACCTTTGTTGTACATGCACTATCATTCAGAAATATTATCTCATCTGCAACTTGAAATAAACAAGACATTCTAAGGATTTACCTACATATTTGTACATTATTCCCATGAAAGTTGAAATTTTAAGCATGAAAGCTTATTCTTTGTGCAATTTTGAAAATAGTAATGAATTATTAGTAACTACAGTGCTGACATAGTGAAAATGATCCTAGAACATATTTTCTCTATATAACTGAAATTGTACTTTTTTGTATCTATGATTGTATGTTTGTTTACATGATATGTGATGAACACACGTGTGTGTTCATGCTCTTGTGTGTGTGTGTGTGTGTTTGTGTGAATACCCAGAAGTCAAAGTAGAATGTCATGTAATTCTCTAATTCATTCATTTGAGTCAGATTTCTGTGAACATGCGCATCAGATTTTCTGGTTAGACTTACACTCAACAAGCCCCTGTGATCTTATTATCTCTGCCCTGGTCTGTCATGTTATTATTGTCATATGTGAAAATATGCACATCTTGTTACATGTTTGCTGGGATCTGACTTCAGTTTTCTTGCTTGTGCAGGAAGTGCTCCTAACCAGAGAACACTCTGTTCAGGCCCCACACATTGTACTTTTTTGTTAACATCTTGTCTTTCTTTTTTTCTTCTTTCTGACCTCAATCTCTGTTCACCACTTTCATACTGTATTTGTATGGTGCTCTAGTTTGTCTTCCATTGCTGTGACAAAACACTCTGACAAAGCCAGCTTGGGGAGGAAAGGGTTTATTCAGCTTACATCACTTGGGTCCCAGTTCATCACTTAGGGAGCCCAAGGCAGGAACTCAGGGCAGGAACCTGGAGGCAGGAGCTGAAGCACAGGGCATGGAGGAATGCTGTTCACTGGCTTGCTCCCCAGGCCCATGCCCAGCCTGCCCTCTTATACAGTGCATAACAACCTGCCCAGAGGTGGCACCACCCATAGTGGGCTGGGCCCTCACACATTGCCCAACAATCAAGACAATACTCCACAGACGTGGCCCACTGGCCAGTCCAATGGGGCCAATTCCCCAATTGAGGCTCCCTCAACCCAGGTGTGACAAGTTGACACTAAAGCTATCCATCACATATGGGATCAAGTTTTTAAGATTCCACAAGTAAATAAAAGTAAATACTACAGTATCTTTCCATTACTGGCTTATTTTTTTTTCCATAATGTTCAACATTTACATCCCATCTTTCTTATATGACCTATTTTTTAAATTGATTTATTCTAACATTTTACATATGTGTGTGAATATACAAGTTGTGCCTAAGGAGGCCAGAAGAAATAATCAGATCCCCTAGAACCAGAGATCCAGATGGCTGAGAGCTGCCTCACATTGGTGCTGGAAAATTAATTTGGGTCCTCTAGAAAATGAGTCAGTGCACTTGATCCCAAGCCATCTTGCCAGCTCCATCTGTTTCTTTTTTAAGTCTATATATCCATCAACTCTGTTGATATACCTTATGTGCTCATTTGCTTGAGAGAATCATTCTACAATATGTCCACTGATTAAAATATTCACTCTAAAAACATGTACAATTATTATCTATCAATTAAAAACCAATACAATTTTGAAAAGAAAAACTTTACAAGTGTTCATTTCAGGCCTATAGCAGATACATGTCTAGCAATTATTTTCTAGCTTTGTTAAAAATCATATTTTAATATCATTCTTAAAATGGCAGTCTATACATACTGAGAATTCCTTATTTGAAGATAGGTTACTTTGACTCGAATGTTATAGTTTCGTTCACTGAAAAGTAAACTTACTCATACTTTAAGAAATTAAAACACTGATATTTGAAAACGTTTTATTTTTCATATTCATGAATACTCTTGTTATCATGTCATCTTGAAATAACCCCAGATGACTTTTCTTGCCTCCATTGCCTTTTTTTCCCTATTACTTTGTTCTCCTTTACAACAAACTTAATGACAACTTTTCTAATCTATGTTTTGTGGGTCCTGTCCACTGCCCTATCGGAAAGTCCCTTCAGTCCTATGACCATTTCTTAAAAACTGAAATGATGCCCAGTGACCTCTTATTTGCTAAGACCAATAATCAATCTTAATTTTCTTGCTTTGAACATAACTGAACAAGAGAAAGACAGAAAATCTGAAGCAAAGGCATTAACTTGGTAACATTTTTGACAGTTTTGAGAAACAAGAAAAAAAATGCTTGAGTGGCTCAATGAAATGTTAAGGAGAAACACTGTCAGAGAAAGAGTCACAGATTTAGGAAAGGCAAATAATAATCGGACTTCTAGACTGTTCCACTGTGTGGCCTTTGCTTTTCAAGATACACACAGCCACTGAGAGCAGATAGCTGACGTGAACTGTCCTGTGTGAGATCAAATGAGGTCTACTACTGTTCTGGCAATAAATCAGATATATACGCTGAGTGTGGAAATTCAGATACAATATGATGGGAGGCCAGGAGACATATTAGAAGAAAACCTGTCAAAGAGAGGAAAATATCTAGCTCAATCCAGTGGTACAATGCTAACAAATTAAAATATTTAACACTACCAAATGCCCACAAACAACTTTGAAACACTCACTACAGAATAATAAAAAGATCATAAGTTAGCTCCTGAGTTATCATGAATAGAATTACTGACAAGATAAAATAGCAAAGGTCCTAAGATTTGAAAGAATATTTACTATTGTAGATCACAAGGGAATTAAGAGATGTGTTTTCTGGGCTGGAGAGATAGCCTAGCGGTTAAGAGCACCGACTGCTCTTGCAGAGGACCCGGGTTCGATCCCCAGCACCCACATGGCGGCTGAGAACCATCTGTAACTCCAATTCCAGGAGAACTCCAGTTCCAGGGGAATCCGACACACTCTTCTGACCTACGTGGCATTGCACGACATGGGTGCACAAACCTACATGCAGACAGTACATTCATACACATACAAAAAATAAAATTAAAAAAAAAAAAAGAAAAAGAGATGTGTTTTCTGAAAAATCAAACTTTATAGTCAGAAAACTTCAAATTTATGACTGGGAAAGGAATAAAACCAAACTCGAAAGTAATATGCCCTTAGGACTTACACATGGTTTACTGGTAATTTCCATTCAAGTTTGGAATATCTTTCCATAAAAGGAATTTGCTCCTTATTCAGTCAATCTTCCCAGAAAATATTATTTGTGTCAAAATCTTTATTTTTTTAATTTATTATTTTTTATGTGTATGAGTTTACTGTCTGCATGGAGGTTGGTGCACCAGTGTTTTGCAATGCCCTGGTGGTCAGAAGACGGTGTCTCAGAAGAGGGCATCGGATTCCCCTGGATCTGGAGTTAAAGATGGTTCTTAGCCGCTATGTGGGTGCTGGGAATCAAACCCCAGTCCTCTGCAAGAGCAGTCGGTGCTCTTAACTGCTGAGCCATCTCCAGCCCTGCATCAAAATCTTTTACTCTAACCTGGGGAGAAGCTACAGTAAGTTTTGAGGTGAGTAACTCCTTGCCTTTATTGATTCCCCTAAGTTTACCACTTTCCATCTTATCTCAGGATTAGAATGTAATAACATCATTGAATTACACCTTTAAATTTGCTTATTTTATAAGATATGAGTTGCCTCACTCTGTATATAGTAAAAAACAGCAGACAGCAATAAGCAAATGGAGACATCAGAAAGTAAAACTAAAATCTGGCAATTTGATAATAAAGATAGACTGTTTGGGGCATTAATTTCTATATTTATGTAAGTTTACAAATTTATATAGTTAGTTACAGGAGGAATATATAAGAGTGGGAAACCTGTGATTTGTTATGTTATTTTTGCTTCATATGATTTTATATGATTAGCAATATTTACTGCATCATAATAACAGATTTCAGAAAATATTTTTTTTATTTATTTTTTTATGTGTATGAATGTATTATCTGCATGTAGGTATGTGCACCCGTGTCGTGCAATGCCGTGGAGGTCAGAAGAGGGTGTCAGATTCCCCTGGAACTGGAGTTCTCCTCGAATTGGAGTTACAGACGGTTCTAAGCCGCCATGTGGGTGCTGGGGATTGAACCCGGGTCCTCTGAAAGAGCAGTCAGTGCTCTTAACCGCTAGGCCATCCCTCCAGCCCAGAAATTATTTTTTAAACACTTTTTTATTGATGCTTTGTGCATTTCATACATCATTTTCCAATTCAGTTCAGGCATATCTCCCCTTCCCTTCCCCCCCACCCCCACCCCAAACGAGATCATGCATTCTGCCATGACTGTCCTGCATATCTCTCTCAGTTTTTTTTTTCCATTTTTTAGCTATAAGTGATAATCCATGAGTACAAGCATCCTTCATGTAAAACCAATTTGCAGGCTGTTGTGCCCAAACC
>VZQC01010467.1:5929347-5974368 GCA_009823505.1 Rhizomys pruinosus | reverse complement strand
AACCTGACCAAAGACATAAAGATCTCTACAAAAAAACGTTCAAATCTGTTAGAGAATATAGCAATGAAAAAATAATTAAGAGAATAAGAAAGGACCACCCCCACCAAGAATAGACGGATTGAAATATTAAATTGTGGAAAAGACAGCCTACAAATGCATATATAGTATAGATATATATATATATATATATATATATATATCTAATATAAATTCATTCAAAATACCACATAAATTCTGTCATGGACTTAAAAAATAATGCTAAAACTCATGAGTAATAACAAAAGTTCCTGAATAGACAAAGCTATCCTGAACACAAAGAGCAATGCTGGAGAATTACTGTAATATTAAAAATATATTATAGAACTATAGTAATGAAAACAGCATTGTAGTGCCTCCAAAATAGACACATAGATCAATGCAACATAATTCAAGGTCTAATAATAAGTGTATGCAATTTCACCCAACTGATATTTGACAAAGGTGTTAAGAACACACAGTGGAGGAAATAATGTATCCTCAACAAATGCTGCTGGCAAACCAGATCTCCATGTGTAGATGAATGAATTAGTCCAACACTTCTATTCAAAAATAAATTAAACGCTTAATCAATCTCAAAAGGAAATTCCAAATGTTCTAAAGTCTCATGCCGACTTGAACTATTAGAAGAACTATTGGTGTCCCCTAATATGTAGTGTTGCAGGGTGTGTCATAAATCAGACATCATCTGCCTGGCGTGGTGGTACAAACCTTTAATCCTAGCACTTGGGAGGCAGAGGCAGGAGTATCTTTGTGAGTTCAAGGCCAGTCTGGTCTACAGAGTGAGTTACAGAACAGCTTGGGTTAACAGGGAGACCCTGTCTCGAAAAGACCAAAAATAATAATAAAATAATCAAATCAAAAAATACAATAAAACTAAAAAAATAAATAAATAAATAAATAAATAAATAAATAAATAAATAAATATAAAAAAGAAGTATCTCTGCAATAAGATGAGACCTTTGGGTATATGCCAAGGAGTGGGATAACTGGGTCAAATGGTAGGTTCATTTTTAGTTCTTTAAGAGCTCTCCACATTGTTTTCCATAGTTGCAAGAGCTTGCAATCCCACCAGCAGTAAATTAACATTCCCCTTTCTGAAATCCTCCTCAGCATTTGGTATCCTTTGTTTCCTTTATCTTAGTCAGTCTGACTGGGGTAATATTAAACCTTAGAGGTTCAACTTGCATTTCCCTAATTACTGAGGATGTTGGACACTTTTGAAGATGTGTTTCTTAGCCTTCCTTGTTTCCTCTTTTGAGGTCTCTTTATTTGGATCATATAATGTCTTGATTCTCTGTTTTTGGAATTCTTTACATAGTCTGGAACTTAAACATCTGTCAGCTGTGTCTCTAGTAAAGATTTTCTCACATACTAGGGCTGTTCCCTTTCCCTTCTTTGGTTGTATCCTTTTGCTATACTTATACCTTTTAGTTTAATGACATCCCACTTGCTGATTTTTTACTTTAATTCCTGAGGAACTGATGTCTGCCTCTGCCTCCCGAGTGCTAGGATTAAAGGAATGTGCCACCACACCCAGCTAATTTCATGTTTGATGCTGCTCTTTTAATAATAACTAAGGGACGGAAGTGACCTAAGTTTCCCTCATCTGACCAATGGATAATGAAAATGTAAAACATTTACACAATGGAATTCTACTCCAGGGTAAAGAACAAGAAAATCAGGAAATTTGTAGGTAAGTTGATGGAACTAGAAACTGTTAAACTAAGTGAAATAACACAGACTAAGGAAAACAAATGATGTATGTTCTGCTTTAATTTTCATCCTAGCACCAAACCTTACATGTTAATATATTTTCTGATATAAGTGCAGGAGCCAGGAAAATGGAACTAACCAGGGACATAAAGAGAAAGAATGAACCTGATAGAGAACAGCAAGAGACATGTGTTAGTAAGGGGAAAATGGGTAAAATGGGAATACTTAAATTAGAGGGGGGAAGGGGGAATTATACAAGGAATTATGGGAGTCATGGGGAGGGAGGAGCTCAAGAGAGGGGGAACTGTAGGAGGCAAGTATTATCCTTGGAGAAATGGAGAAATTAACTGGAGATGGTGTGGAGGGACAGTTAGACAGGGAAAGACAGAGGAGAAATAAGTAATGCATAGCTAGTGTTAAAAACAGAGGATATCTTTTTGGTCTTTTTGAGACAGGGTCTCCCTTTAGTGCCAGCTGCCCTGGAGCTCTCTCTGTTGACCAGGCTGGCCTTGAACTTATAGAGATCTGGTTGCCTCTGTTTCCTGAGTGCTGGGATTAAAGGCATGCACTGCAACACCTAGAAAAACAGAGGATATCTTATTATTCTACATACTAATGAAAAATTACACATACAGTATATACACCTGAGTCTGTATGTAGAGCTGAAAGCTATATAGGAAGAATGCCAGACAGGAAAAACCTTCCTTTGAGTTGTTTTCCGGGGTTGTCCAACAGACACCACAAATTATATAGGCTGTTGCCACAGCCTTGATTGCCTCCCAGAACATGAAATTAAGATCTTATTGCTGCCTAAAGGACATACTACAGACACAGTATTTGGAGCAATGGATGTAGAATTAACCTGGAAGCCACCGTCCTTGAAGGTTATCTCTCATAGTTTTGGAGAGGTAAGGTAGAACATCAATCAGTGGTACAACCCCAGGTTTAATTCCTAATTAACACAACACCAATGGGCACAGAAATATTTAAACAGAATTCAAGAGATATGGAGGTTTAAACATGAAATTCTACATTAATCTCCTCAAAGAGAAAACAGAAGAGAGACATGGTAGAATAAGGATTTATTTGCATAAAAACTTGTTCTCATAGTGGTCTATGTTTCTTTTTTTAATTTATTATTTTTTATGTGTATGAGGGTGTGGTCTGCATGTAAGTTGGTCGACCCATGTTGTGCAATGCTGCAGGGGTCAGAAGATGGCATCGGATTCCCCTGGTACTGGAGTTAAAAACGGTTCTTAGCTGCCATGTGGGTGCTGGGAATCGAACCTGGGTCCTCTGCAAGAGCAGCCAGCACTCTTAACTACTGAGCCATCTCTCCAGCCCTGATCTATGTTTCTTTACTTCAAAAATGAAACTGGTTTTCTACATCTTTACAAATGGATCTAAATTATCAGGCTAATGGGGAGAGGTATGTCTGCCTGTGGAACACCATAGATCTTGATGTGACACTAATGACTCTGTGATTCTTCAAATACAAACACTTATCTTCTTTTATTTGTTATTGGGAAGAATGTAATGACATTTTTTTAATAATTGGATAAGATAATGAAAATATGCTGCTAATACAGTTTTCCTAGTAAATAAGATAAACTTGTGCCAAATAAATTGTTTCTTTGACCTCATTTGAAAAATAAGAATGGTATACTTTAATAAATGAGGTACTAATTATATATGGCATTTAAGTTTTATACTTAGTACTTTTATTCCAAACTTAAGTCTTTCTAACAAAAATTTCAGATGTATATGGATGGACAAGAAGCTGTTATGTTGTAGGGTGTGGTGGCCCACACCTTTAATCCTAGCACTTGGGAGGCAGAGGCAGGCAGATCTCTATGAGTTCAAGGCAAGCCTGATCTACAGAGTGAGCTCCAGGCCAGCTGAGACTAAAGGGAGACCCTGTCTCAAAAAAATACAAAAAATGAAAAAAAGAGAAAAAAATTCAGATGTATTAAATGAAGAAACTTTCAGTGCTTCACAGGTTTCTCCATATTGTATTACACACATGTGAAATATCACCACCCTGCTTAGAAACAGATTTTGGTGTATATTTTATCACATAATACAATGAAAGTTTTTTCAGTATCAAATAACATGAGTCTTAAGAGCATAATATTTCATTTTGTTTTATGTAGCTACATTAGGACAGGAAAATCTTGTGAGATTTCAGTAAGAAATTTTGATAAAAGAGATTTAATAATTTTAAAGGTTAAAACTGAAAGAATTTTTATCTACTGGTGTATTTTCAATTTAATATATTTTGATAAAAGTAAGGCCAAACTCATTTGGAAGGTAAAATTTATCTCCCCTGAGAATAATCATGTTAGAATTAGAGGAGAAGCAATAGTAGATTCCTACAATTAGTCCAAGGGAGAAGAAAATCATACTAAAACAAAACAAAACAAAAATCAAAGACAAATTCACTTTGAGTTGAAGATCCATACACCAACTCTCAAATAATATCAAATAAAAATGATTAGTCATTAATTGAAGTCAGCCATTAGCCAAAAGTATAATCTTTTTAGCTTTCAGAGCTATACTTTCTTTTCACAAAATTTGCCACAGTTTTGTCCATGGTACACTATTGGAAGCTAGGAAAATATTTTTAGATATGCATTTAATTTGTTAAGCACACAATCATATGAGAACAAGTTTATGTATACATATAAAGGAAGACAGAGAGAGAGTCAATATACAGTTGTGGTTTGTAAGTAAAAAGCACAGTTTACAAGTACATTATGCTATTTGTTAATTTCACATTTTACTCTGTCAACACTAACTTTCACTAGTAGAAACATGACACATTGGAAATGAACATTTTCAATTATTTTCCATCTTGTTTTCTCTCAGAATTTAATAAGTTTTCAGAAGCAAGCAACCTACACTGTCACATTTTACTTCCCTGTTGAGTTCTCATTTTTGATTCCCCAAAGGTGAGATAAAGGAAGAATTGCACTTCAGCTGAAAACACAGATATCAGAAAAACATATATTTCCTTCTCTAGAGGCCTCATTCTCGTTAAGAATGCTTTCGTTTTGACCATTTCATGAAAAATAACCTTTTGAGTTTATTAAATGTAATGATATTTACCATTACAAAGTAATCAATTTGAAAGTAATATATCAAAATAAGTTTTAGGATGAATAACATCACTATCAAACATTAATATTTTTAATATGCTGATGGTTACAGTGGTATTAATTCTTACTATATTTTTTTGTTCAAACTGAAATCTTAATAAAAAACTTTTTAGTAAATATTTCTGTAATCTGGCATTATTAAATACATATACACAAAAATTCTTACATACATACTTCTGTGTATAACAAAACAATTAACAAATAAGATAAATCTCAGAGACCAACATATTTGGTGCAAACAAAACATTTTGATTCAGAGCAAGAAGAAAAACTGCCTCTGAGGAATTCACATTGACCTTCAGCTCAATGAGGTAAGAAGTAAGTCTCATCATTTCTGCTCAAAAGGCACTGTAATATGAAGACTCTTGGGTATTGGTTTATCTCTTGGACTCTGGCCAGTCTACTAGTTGGCACATCAGTAAGGAAAACTACTCTCCCTTCCTCACAACCTAGGCATTTCCCAAAATCCCTCAACTAGGGCTGGAGCTTCCTGCCCATCTGACTCATCTATGCTGTGCCTCTGTAGGTTTTGGGTCACATAGGTCTTGTACGTGTTGTATGTGCTGTGGTTCCATATGTTTATCTGCTCTGTGGTGTTCCTAACAATACAGTTTGTGATTATCTGTGACCTCTTGCCCTGCCAATATTTTTGCCCCCTCTTACACAAGGATACCCTGGCCTTGGGAAGAGAAGGTGCTATATAGGTGTCCCATTCATTGCTGAGCACTGCAATGTCTTTTAAAATATACAGACTAGCAGCACTCAGGAGGCAGAGGCAGGCAGATCTCTGGGAGTTCAAGGCCAGCCTCATCTACACAATGCATTCCAGGATAGCTGGAGGTATAGGGAGACCCTGTCTCAAAAAGATCAAAAAAAAAAAAAAAAGATACAGGTTATATTTGATAGACCCTTAAAAATAATACAGGATAGGGGCTGGAGAGATAGCCTAGCGGTTAAGAGTACCGACGCTCTTGCAGAGGACCCGGGTTCGATCCCCAGCACCCACATGGCGGCTAAGAACCGTCTGTAACTCCAATTCCAGGAGAACTCCAGTTCCAGGGGAATCCGAGACCCTCTTCTGACCTCCGCGGCATTGCACGACATGGGTGCACAGACCTGCATGCAGACAATACATTCATACACATGCAAAAATAAATAATAATAAAAAAAAATTAAAAAAAAATAATACAGGATAATGTCACATTGACTGATATCGTCATAAAAATAAATTGGTAGCTGGGCGTGGTGTCTCAAGCCTTTAATCCTAGCACTTGGGAAGCAGAGGCAGGCAGATCTTTGTGAATTCAAGGCCAGTCTGGTCTACAGAGTGAGTTCCAGGACAGATGGTCTCTACAGGGAGACCCTGTCTCGAAAATACCAAAAATAAATAAATACATAAATAAATAAATTGTTAAAAGTATGTATTGTATTTCTTCTACCAAAATAAATATATTATTTTAAAATAAAAGATTTCTGAATACTATTTAAATAGGAAAACATATTTGATTTAGGTTATTATTTCTGTGTTTGATCTATCCATCAACATACACGTATTACTGAAGGTTATTATTTTCCACCTACCTAGCAGAAACATTTGCAGGATTTTAAGGAGGGGGAAAAACAATGTCACTCTTTACTTGAAGAACGTATAAAAGTATACAGTTGGGCTGGAGAGATGGCCTAGCGGTTAAGAGCGCCGACTGCTCTTGCAGAGGACCCGGGTTCGATCCCCAGCACCCGCATGGCGGCTGAGAACCGTCTTTAACTCCAGTTCCAGGGGAATCTGACACCCTCTTCTGACCTCCACAGCACTGCACGACACGGGTGCACAAACCTACATGCAGACAGTACATTCATACACATAAAAAAATAAAATTAAATTAAAAAAAATATACAGTTGATAAGAGCAAGAGTAGAAAGGGAAGGCACATGTAGGCTCGACTGTAAAATAAGACAAGAGAGGGTATCATGGATAAAAATCTTCAGAGACAGAGTGCATACAGGACTCAGATTCAGGATAGCTTTTGAAGGCAGATCTGAGTTATTTCTAATTCAATATTAGTTTCTAGGATGTATTTTATTATCTTGTAATCTGTATTGTTCCATTCAAAACTGTGAAAAATTTCTTTTATGAGAGGGATGAGTCTGGGACTACTGGGGATTTTTGTCTCAAAACCAAACCAAAACAATACAGAAACAAAAGCCAAATTAAAAATAAGCACCAGAGAAGAATATTTTATTTATAGTTGTACATAGAGGAGTACAGATTACAAAAGTGCATACACTGGATAAGCAAATATTGAAGTATTGATAAATGATAAGCGGCAATTAGATTTTAGCCTGTAGGTTCAAAGAGATTAATTTAGTTAATGAACATATATATATACTATATATATATATATATAGTATATATGTATGACCATATATATGTATATATACTATATATATACATTTACGAAGTATAGAACATGTTACTCTTTTTACTACTGCATGGAAAACTCTTACTTTACACAGTTAATTTTGGAACACTTCATATATTTTGTGCAATTTGTGCATTCATAGAATTTAATTTTCTTTAGGAAAGACTTTGGGAACTCTTTCAATGAAACATTTATTTAATCTTTGTAAATAAGTCTCCCAAGATATTTGATCATGAAATTGTGTTAATGTGTGTTCATAATAACATTGTATAGCTGTTTTCACAGCTGTTTTCTCTACCATTACTATTTCTGTGAAATACTGACCTCAAAGAGTATTCTTTCCTGATGGCCACCAAAGTTCAATCATTTGTTAACCAATTTACTCACTTAGTGACCTAGTCAAGAACAATGTCTATTCACTGACTTAAACATTTCCAAAGTAGTAAGGAAAGTGAGGTTCATGCTGTGAGTACATTTAAACTAGAATTATCTAAGATAACCCTTGTAATTCGCAGTAATTTATACAGCAAGCTATGATTAATGTTCATGCTAAGAATATTAACATTTCTTTTGAATTCAAAAGAATTTAATTTAAAATCTAAAATAATTTAGAATTTAATTATAATATATTTTATTTTAATTCTAAAAATTATTTTTCTGTATGAAACCAAAAGAAGTTCCCAAATATAGCAAAACCCTAATACAATTTTATGCCTCAGTGATATCTATCACATGGGATGCTAATCTCTTTGCATTTCTTTCAAACAAAAATGATAACACTTTTCTTTAAATCATTCATTGGAAAATCCTTATAATGATATCTTCCATTCAGGGATGGAAATGATAGGACAATATTCACTTATTATCATAATGATTGTCAAGAAGATAACACTCACCAAACTTAATGGATCAAGCTAATATTAAATATATAACTTTACAAATAACTATGTGTTTTCAAAAGAACAAGTATATACAAATTACTCAAATCACTACTGCATTTCCAGAATGGAAGACAAAGCAAGAATTATGTCTTTAACCTTAAAAAAGAACAATAGCATGGTTTATTGAAAACAACTAAAGAACACAGCCGTGATTCAAATAAATTATATAATTGCTAAGACATTTCTAGTGACTTAATGTATGTATACATTTTATTCTATAGGAACTTCATATGTATGCATGTGTATATATAATACATAAATAAAATATGAAAGGTTTATTACATGTTCTTTTTTACTATTTTTATTGTTTGATAATTTCATGTATGTATATGTTTTTAGAACAAGCCCAACCTAAATTCCTGCTTCTCTAGGACTTTTTCCATGCCCCATCATATTCCTTCATGATATTATGTCTACTTGATTTCTTTCTTATCATTCAGTATATTTTTATTTGACTTGTTTAAATTTTCATTTCATTTTATTTTAGTTTGTCCTTCCTTCAGAAATTCTCTGTTTATTACATTCCATTTTCATACAATAAACTGTTTTCTGTATTTTATGCAATAGTTTGTGTTTCTGTGATTTTTGTCACAGCAGTTTTTCATAGTGCCTTTGAGTTCTTTATTGATAAAGATTGAGAAATCTTTATAAATCAATTGATAAATCATTGCCTTGCCTCATTAACTTACTTTACACAAGCAACAATACTATGGTACTACTAATTTTGGAGATTACATTGTTGTGTGTATGTTTTTTTAGTGGTACTTAGGCAACTGGAATTTTGTTCTTGGTAGTAATTATGGGTATGGATTTCTGTCCTATGTTTGTTGACATTTAGCTCTCTTTACTCTTATGTAAACTTGTCAGGTTATGCACCAACTGAATGTTTTAGTCTCTAGAAAACTCAGGGAAGTGAGAATACTCTATCAGAAGTGTTTCTGGCTATGTGCTTCTGAAAATAGGAGCATATCTTTTATAGAGTTAGATTCTTGCTGAAATTCCTCAGAATTCTCTGGAAGGCTCACAAGATTTTATAAGTGGTCCTCAGTGACTAGGCCTGAGATCACAGAGGAAGATGCTGTTGCTACCTGAGAAAGGAATGTAGACTTCTGTGTCCTTAGGCAGGGTGGCATAATCACAGTGGGGATGGGGGTTCTCTACATGGAGCATATATTCAGGACAGGTAGTCATTAAGAAAAGTTGTTAGAGTTGTGGAATAATTTGGGAGCCAGTACCTAGATGTCTCAGGGGGTAGGTAATAAGGTACTCCTAATTTGATATGCAGCCAAAGCAGTGGTGGAAATCCACTAGGGAATATTTACAAAACTGACACAAATTAGGACAATCGAAAGACTAGTCAGTGAGTAGAGTAAATAATGATTAGCTTATTTTAATTTAATTAGTTGCCTTTTGCCTTTATATATGAAAATTTTATTAAGTGGTTAATAGGTTTGAAAGTTTTTAAAAAAGATAAGCAATATTCCATACCATAACCTTGACCAGCAGGCAGAATTGATCCTTCATCAAGCTTGACCAAAACATATAATTATCCACTAGGGATAGAGATATAGTGAATCTTATATAAATTTTAACTTTAATATTTTGTCATATACTTCAAATTATAGATTTAAAGGCAACACAACACAAATATTAGTGTCAAGTCTAACAACCTCATTACTATTTACTATATATAGAGTTCTTAATTTCATAATAACTATTTTTAATGTTGTTGAGCTTTTGTATTTTTTAAATGTAATTGAATTTTTATGTATTTTGTACATAATATCTCAATCAATCTTAATAATTTTTTATACTCCCTTCCCCATTGAAATCCTCCCAAAACCTACCTGTATCACTTTTCTGTTGCTGTGATAAAACACCATGACCAAGGAACTTATAGTTTATTTGAGCTTACAATTGACTGTTCCAGGGAACTAGAGTCCATTGTGGTGCAAGGCATGGTGGCTGGAGCTGGAGCAACAAGCCAAGAGTCACATCTCGCAATGAGCACAGGAAGCAGAGAGAGAGAGAGCAACTGGAGACCACAAGACTAGTTAAACTCACTAAGCCTGCCCCCAATAACATACTTCCTCTAGCATGGCCACACCTTCTAAGACCTCCAAGAACAGTGCCACCAACTGGAGACGAATGTCTGAATACTTAAAGCCTATGGGGGACACTCATTCAAACCACCACATTTCACTCCTTGGCCCCCATAGGCTCCTGACCATATAAAATGCAAAATGCATTTAGTCCAACCTTAAAAGTCCCCATAGTCTTTACCAGTTTCAATGCCATTCAAAAGTCCACAGTCCAAAGTCTCTTCTGAGACTTAGACCAATCTCCTAAACTGTAAGCTCCTGTAAAATCAAAAGACAAATTACATACTCCCAATGTACAGTGGAACCGAATTACACATTCCCATTCCAAAAGGGAGGAATAGAGGCATAGTGAGGAAATACTGGACCAAAACAAGACCGAAAACCAGCAGGGCAAATGCCAAGTCCAGTAGCTCCATGTGTAACTTCTGGGACTTGACTTCCAAAGGGCTTAGATGGCTCAGCTCTTCCAGCTTTGCTTGCAACATACATCTCTTTCTTAGGCTGGTACCACTCCCTGTATGCAGCTCTCCTTGGCAAATATCTCACAGGTCTGGCATCTTGAATGTCTTCTTGGGGTCTCCACTGCCAACCAGACTTCACATTCACAGCTTCATGCAATGGCCTATCAGGGCCTTCTTTATTCAGGGATGCCCCTTCTGCAATCTGCCTGGCCTCTGTGGCTCTCTGAAACCATGGAGGAAGAACTGATGACCCCTTCACTCTTGCAAACTTCATTCCTCTAAAGCCAGCACCACGTGAATGAAATTGCCGAATTTGGCTGCAAGTTCATTCGGGATGGACTCTCTCCTACTTTAACCATATTTGCAAATTTTCTCTGCCCTGAACTTGGAGTAGAAAATGCTTTCAGTATTTTCCTTTCAGAAGTTGGAGTAGCTGGGTGTGATCTTGCCCTGAAGGTATTGATTCTGTTGTTTACTTGTAAATCTCGAGGCCTCTCCTTAATCACTTTAATCTCACCTTTCCCATTGTTTACTTGTAAATATCTAGGCCTCTCCTTAATCACTTTCGTCTCCTTATGAAATGGGAGCCTCTCCTTCACACGCCTTGGCCCCACCTTTAATCTTCCTAGTGCAGTTTTTAGATCCAAACTGTACATTTTGCATTTCTTTCTACCCCATCTGCTCTTCTTCATTGTAGTTCTGCACAACATTCACCATTAACAGCCATGCCACCATTTCTACATTAGGCTGTCTTGAAATATCCTCCACCAAAGATATTAGTCCATTGCTTTTCAACTTAGCATCAGACAAGCATTTGGGCTGTGGGCAAACTGCTGCCAGACTCTTTATCAAAATATCCCAGTTGCTGCCTAAGTCTTTATTTCCCTCTGGAACTACAATTTTTTGCAGCAATGCTTTCTTCCAGGCTTCTACTAGAATGGCCCCTTAATCTCTGCTTACAGTAGTCAACAGCTTTTCTAGCCCAAAGTTCCAAAGTCTTCCACATTTCTCCAAACATCCACATGGTCAGGTTTTTCATAGCCAACTGCCCACTGTCTGGTACCAAATAACTGTATTAGTCACTTTTCTGTTGCTGCGATAAAACACCATGACCAAGGAACTTATAAAAGGAAGAGTTTATTTGTGCTTATGATTGACTGTTCCAGGGAATTAGAGTCCGTCGTAGTGGGAGGCATGGAGGCTGGAGATAGAGCAGCAAGCCGAGAGTCACATCTCGCAATGAGCACAGGAAGCAGAGAGAGAGCAAATGGAGACAGCAAGACTAGTTAAACTCACTAAGCCTGCCCCCAATAACGTACTTCCTCTAGCATGGCCACACCTTCTAAGACCTGCAAGAACAGTGCCACCAACTGGAGACAAATGTCGGAATACTTAAAGCCTATGGGGGACACTCATTCAAACCACCACACCACCCAACTGAAATTCATATACTCTGTCATTTACACCAAGGCCCTTTGTGTCAAGTTAGTACCCTCAGACATTCCTCACTGCAAGTTCATCCACTGAGGTACAGTCATCTCATCAAGAGTTGCTCACTTTAAGAAAAATCAGCTATTTCTCACCCAGTTGGAATCAGCTGTCAATATTTCTTCTGCTAAGATTGGCTTCTGCTGCTCATTTCCCCAGTTCCATGCTGAGGTTTGTCTTCTTGCATGTGGATGGGTAATGTGCATGCTGACAAGATTGCTGTAGGTTCATATGAGCAGGGACCTAAGAGCTTGTATGATTCTATTTCCATATGGTCATGCACCTCCTTCCTGGTTCTTACAGTATTTATGCCCCCTCTTCACAATGGTTCCTGAGCCCTGGGTGAGTAAGGCTTAATATAGGGATCCTGAACAAGGACCTACAGTTTGCAGACTCCTAAACAACATGTTGGCAATTTGTGACCTTTCCTGTTCCTGAAGCAAGACAGGCTTCATTTGTGAGAATTGAGATATTCATTAGTGTACGCTTTACACTTGTTGTATGTTACTTGGGCCTTAAATGTAAGAGGTTGCATTGTAGATATTCCACTTGAGCAATGTAATCAGGGACTCCGTAGCACAAAAGAAGTATCTTTGGAGAGTGGTGAATGGGAAATTCGACTTTAAATATAAGGATATATATTTTGCACTTTGTAAGAAATTACATTAGTGTAGGAATGTGATGGCTATGGGGATTTCACTAAGATCTATGATCTCTCCATCCATGTGTATTTGGCTATGATCAAAGAACCACGGATGCTTTTCCTCCCATTGAACGTGCATAAGTCCAATTAGGTACCCACTGATTGTCCCAGAAATAAAGGTGCCACAAATACACCAATGTCTTATGTTGTACTTGTCATTGATGGGGGGATATTTTGTCCTAAGGCTGGTGTTGGACTATCAATTGATGTTCTCGCTTAGCAGCTTCCGTATTGCTCTCCAAAGCTATGACAGCTAGCCTTCATGGGGAAGTGGCTTCCATGTAAATTCCATATCCATTGCTCCAAATCTAGTCTACAAAGTATGTCCTGTCTTCACCAATAGGGTCATACCTTCAAGTTCTGCAAGGCAATCATATACTGTGACAATAGCCTGTGGAATTTGGGGAGTCTCTTGGACTATGCTGGCCAAAATCTCAAAGAAAGATTGCTCCTGTCTGGGACTTTCTTGTTACATAAACTTCAGCTATACACATGGACTCATGGAGGGTTATTGTATGCGTGACTTATCATTAGGTTGTTAGACTAATATGACTCCCTCTGTTCTTTATTGTTTTCGAAGCCAGTCTTTTATTTAAGCTCTGTGCATTTCATACAAAATTACATTACAAATCAAATCTAGATCCGTGCCCCCTTCTTGCCCCCCCACCCCACCAGAGTTCATGCATTCTGTCAAACATCTTTTTCTCAGTGTCTCAGAATTCTCAATGCAGAAGTTTACTGTTTTGAGCAGAAGGTGACCATTTCAGTCCGTTCCTTGATGCAGTCATTTCTGTTGTTGTTATTCCATACAATATGCGTCATTACAAAATATACACATATGCATGCCACATATATCACATGTTTTAGCATCTTCAGCTTATGATTGTTTTTTTATTAGGCTGAAAGATATCATGTTTTAACTCTCCTCCTTGGCAAGTCCAAACCACCATCGCTTTTGCCCTAGTGTTCCACACTGGGGCTTTCCCTTCCCATGGACACCAAATGAGGTCCAGTAAGCACCGCGTCCTGTACTGGTCTCCATGATATAGCCTGGCTAGTCCAACAATGACGGTTTATAATCTGAAGAAGTGGAAACCACAGTAGTAGCTCAGTCCACAAGTTGGATGTTTCAGCAGTCCCCATTTGGCACTGAAGGTTTGGAAGATTCTTGAAGAGACATGAGTCTTCAGTCCATATTGGAAAGTTGAAAAACTGTGTCTTCACATATCTTTGAAGTATAGCTAAAGCAGTGGCAGCCACAGGGTAGCTTCACTTGCCAGCAAGACAGGAAAAACAATTGTGTTTTTTTTTTTTTTACACATTTTGTATTTTTACTAAATCTCAAGTTTTATACCTGAAGTACAATTTCCCAGGATGTACTATTTGTTTATTTCTGGTGATACTTTCCTTTTGGATGTTTAACGCCACACAGGTAGTCTAGACTAACCAAGGTTTTGTTTTCTCAAGGTCAGTTGAGGATCTGCTCCTCAAGGGTCATTCAGGGGTTGTTGTATTTTTTTTGGCAGGGGGGAGGGAGCCCCTGGCTTCTTTTGGCTTTTCAATCACCAGTTCCATCCACTCGAGGACAAATTTAGGTCTTGCTAGACCAAGCTTCCCTTTTTGAAGCATGAGCAGATTTTCCTCTTTATAGACTGGACATTGGCTGAAGTCCCTTTAGTGGATCACCAAGACCTCCCTGCACAGGAAGACTGGTGACTCACATTTGCAGGACATTTCAGGAGATCCCCTCAAGCATAGTCCCCTGGGACTTAATTGACCTCTGAGGGTAAGAAACAAAATTATCCCTTAAGACCATCTGCCAAATTGGTATGGACATTAAGTATGGTCATTAAGCACCCAGAAAGGCTAAATTACACCAGCATGATAGTTTTAACTACTCTATAATATTTTAGAAAATGCTTGACCAAAAGCTCAAGCAGGCTGTATATGGAATACTAAGAAGCACTCCCATAAAATAAATACTGTGGTTAGACATAATGTCATGATATACTACTTTTTGCATTCCTTTAATCTTATATTACTCTAAAATATGCACACATATCCTTCATCCATATACCAAAACTTCCTAACTCTGAAAATAAATGGTAGCTTAGTTCTAGAACCTGTTAAAGGATTCACAATATAAGAGCACAGTTGTTTTCAGATCACATTAACATTGCTCAGTTTGCCTTACAACTAGGTAGAGATTGCACTAGCTTGCAATTCCACTTTCAGTGAATGAATGTTCCCCTTTCCCGACAAGTTCTCTAGTATTTGGCACCATTTGTTCTCTTGATTTCAGCAGTGTGTCTTGGGTAAAATGTATCCTAAGGTGGTTTAATTTGCATTTTCCCAATTACCAATGATGTTGAAAACTGTAAGATTTTTCTTAGCAAATTTTATTTCTTCTTTTGAGAACTCTCTGTTCAGATCCTTAGCCCACCTTTTAATTGAGCCACTGGTTATCTTGATTCCTTGTGTTTTTGAGTTCTTTATATATTCTGGATGTTAAACCTCTTATTCCCACTCTGTGGGTTTTGTTTTTACTTCTTTGATTGTTTATTTTTCTGTGCAGAAGCTTTTTTAGCTTAATGAGTTTCCATTTGCTGATTTTTGACCAAATTCCTGTGCAACTGATGCCTGATTTTGAAAGTCCTTTCCTACCAATATATCTTGTAGGTTGCTGCCACTATTTTCTTCTAACTGTTTCTGAATTTCAGGTTTCACCGTGAGGTTTTGATCTTTTTGGAGTTGAATGTGTGCAAGGCAAATTCTTCTGCAGGTGGAGATATAGTTTTGAAAGGACCATTTGTTGAAGATTCTCTCTTTCCTCCAATGAGTTTTTTTGTCCTCTTTGTTCCGTTGATGTACAGGTGTATTTTTGTGGCATTACCATGCTGTTTTTATGACTATACCTCTGTAATATAGTTTGAAATGTAGTATAGTAACCCCATTGCATTGTTCTTTGTGCTCAGAATATCTTTGAGTATCCAGGGATTTTTGTGATTCTGTATTAATTTTAGGCATTTTTTTCTAATTGAAATAATTCCACAAATTCTCTCAGACCACAATGCAATAAAGCTTAAAATCAATAGAAGAATCTAGCAAATATATGATCTCATGGAGGTTAAACAACACACTCTGGAATAATGAATGAGTCAAAAGAAAAATTAAAAAATAAATAAAAGCATTCCTGGAATTAAATGAAAAGGAAAACACAAGACAGCAAAACCTCTGTGCAACTTTAAAAGCAGTCCTGAGGGCTGGGTGTGGTGGCAAACGCCTTTAATCTTAGCTCTTGGGAAGCAGAGGCAGGCGGATCTTTACAAGTTCAAAGCTGGCCTGGTCGACAGAGCGAGTTCCAGGACAGCTGGGGCTACAGGGAGACCCTGTCTCGAAAAGACCAAAAACCAAAAAAAAAAAAAAGAGAGTCCAGGAGAGGGAAATTTATAGTTCTATGTTCTTACAATAAAAAATCTTAAGTATCACAAACAAATGACTTAATGCTGCAACTCAAGACTCTTTGAAGGCAAAACCAAATGAAACTCAAACCCAGGAGACAAGAAGAAATAACAAAAATAAAAAAAAAATAGTAACTGGGTTGGGGGGCTGGCTTTGACTGGGAATATTTGAAGGACATGTACAAATGTTTAATAAAAATTAAAATAAAAAAAGAAACAGAGAAAACAATGCAAAGAATTGATGGATCCAAGACCTGACTTTTTGAAAAGATAGAGACATAACCATACCCCAGTTAACCAAAACAAAGAGCAACCCCAAATCAAGAACAATAGAGACGAAAGTGGAAACAACACAACAGACAACAAAAGTTTAAGATCCAATACTTCATTAAATTTGAAAATTTAAAAGAAATAGATGTACATCTAAAATCATGAAGATCACCAAAGCTAAATCAAAAAGAGATCAACAGCTTCAACAGAACCATAACATATAAGGAAATTGAAAGTGTAATACAAAAACTTTCAACTTAAAAGAGCCCAGGGCCAGATGGATTCAGAGTAGAATTCTACCAGAAATTGAAAGAAGTTCTATCACCAATACTCCTTAAATTATTCAAAAAGATGGAAACAGAGAAATCCCAAATTTCTTCTATGAAGCTACTAGCACTCTAACACCAAACCAGGTAAAGATACATAAAAAAAGAAAATTATAAACTTGTATTCTTAATAAACACAGATTGCAAAAACACTCAATAAAATACTTGCAAACCATAAACAGGCACACATCACAAAGGTCATCCACTATGATCAAATCAGCTTTATTTCAGAGATGCTGGGAAATTTCAATATACATAAATCAATAAATGTCATACATCATGTAAGTGTATTCAGAAACAAAAATCACATGGTCATCTCAATAGATACAGAAAAGTTTTTGATAAAATTCAGCATGAATTTATGTTAAAAGTCCAACAGGGAATTTGACTGGAAGGAACATACCTTAATATATTTAAAGCTATAAACACCAAACCCACAGCCAGCATCCTTCTAAATTGAGAAAAACCTGGAAGCATTCACATGAAAATCAAGAACGCAATAAGGCAGGCCACTTTCTCCACTCCTTTGTAATATAGTGCTTGAAACTCTTGCTAGAATAATAAGACAAGAGAAGGAAATTAAAGAGTACTAATTATAAAAAGAGAGGTCAAATTATTCCTTTTTGCAGATGATATGACATTATACCTAAGACAACACAAAAATTCCACCAGAAACTCCTAGAAATGGTTAACACTTTCAGTAACGTGGCAGGTTATCAAATTAATGTACAAAAATCAGTAGCCCTGCTATATATTGATTACAAGCAGTAGCCTTGCTATATATTGATTACAAGCAATTGGAGAGTATATGGAAACTCTTCCGTTCACAATAGCCTCAAAGTAAATAAAAATAAAAGATCTTGGAATAAACTTGACCAAAGACATTAAATATATCTACAAGGAAAATTTAAATCTTTTTTTTTATTATTTATTTTTTTTTATTGATGCTTTGTGTATTTCATACATCATTTTCCAATTCAGTTCAGGCATATATCCCCTTCCCTTCCCCACACCCAACCCCTACCCATCCCAGATCATGCATTCTGTGTAAGTTTTTGCATCTTTCTCTGCTTTTTTTGTTTTGTTTTGTTTTCATTTTTTTTAACAATAAGTGATAATTTGTGAGTACAAACATCCTTCATGTAAAACCAATTGCAAGCAGTTGTGCCCAAACCCACACAGCTCATGGGTCCCACCATCCAGCGGGGGGGGGGGGCTTGTAAGTTCAATCAAGTTGATCAAATGAGTGTCCAGTCTATATTGTTGTAGTTTCACCATTCACCCCAATCGCAGCCCTTACATTCTACCACGCCCCCTCTTCCGCAGATTGTTCCCTAGGCTTAGAAAAGGGGCACAGGTGGATGAGAAGCAAAACAGTCTACTTTCTCTGGAGCTGTTGTCTTGGTCTCTAGTCAATTCTGGCTGTTTTCTTTCATGGGCTGCCAGCTTGTCCAGGCATAACCTTTCGATCCTACTAATGAAGCACATGCAATTAGATATATAGGTATTTAAACAGTATAATATATAGCCTTTCGATCCTACTAATGAAGCACACGCAATTAGATATATGGGTATTTAAACAGTACTAATTGTTATGGTAGGTTACTTTGGTATAGACACAGATGTTTGGATGGTATGTTAATCCATGAATTACATTTTCTTCTGTTAAGTATGACAGGGTCTTCGTGTGGTTTATAACATCTCCTAACCATTAGAGGATGTAAGCTTGTGGCATCAGCCGTGGGTTATTCCTCCAAGGAGAGAGCTAATAGCCAATTAGATTTGGGATATACAGACATATGGCTGCCACTGCTGCACAGTATTTCCAGGCAGATGAGGTGTAGCTGGTGCTGACGGAGGAGTCTTGCTTGACTCAAGGAGACCTATATTTGCTTTATTGGTTTAGTGGCCTTTGGTAACACTCTCTGGCATTCCAGAGACCATCTGTATACTTGCAAGTGCGGTCTCCATACATCTTTCCCATGTTTATATCAGGTCTTCAACAGCAGGGCCTTATTGCCTCTCTTCCTGCAGATATCCCAGTTTGGAGGCAAGGAGCCTTTACCATTTGTGGGGGCTTGGATCCCCTGGCCAACATCTCCTTGGTAGAATAATCCATTGTTGATGTCAGAGCTCCTGTATTAATATATTTTGTTTAAGTGCATAGCTTAAGGAGACTTTAAATCTTTAAAGAAATATATTTAAGAAAACACCAGAAGATGAAAGGACTTCTGAATCTCATAGATTAGGAGAACTGATACTGTGAAAATGACCATCCAAGCAAAAACAATATATAGATTCAATTCAATCCCAACCATAATCCCCAGGACATTCTTCAGAGAAGTACAGCTTTTTAAAGCTTCATTAACACTTCTTAATCAAATTTAGACAAAGCCCCCAACCACTGGACCTATGCTTAATGCATTCTGCCATACATATTAAGTCCTATATAATCAAGCATTTGTACCAGATGTCCTTCATAAACTGGAAACTTGAACATATATCCAACTTCTAAAAAATTATTTCTTGAGGACATAGACATTGAGAGCAATGTTCTTATTGCTGAGGCCAATAATTCTGTATCCCTTTTATCATTATTATGAGAATATTTCAGGTTACCCAATATTGTTTTAGTACTTTTTATTGAGCTTTTGATTTCATACAATAGTTCTTAATCAAATTAAGAACACTTTCTTATCCATGTCCTCCCATACCTCCCAACCAGAACTCAACTATGAAGCCATACATATTAAGTCCCATCTGATCAAGCATTGCACCCAGGTATTATTCCTTGCAAGTTCGTACATTGGAGTCTACTCAGCTGATCTAGAGATCTCAAGGAAGTTCTAATCTCCCTCACCCAGCACCAATTAATCTCTAAACAGTTCCAAGGCTAGGGCTGGTTGGCTATCAATTTCACTTGCTCTACTCTGGGCCCTTATCTGATTGAGTTAGCCTAGGTCTTGTGTTCAATACCATCATTGCCACAAGTTAAAATAAGCAAGCCTCCAGTGGCCTGAAAGCCTCCTGTATCCACATGTTCATGAACCAACCCCGACTTTTATATTCTTTCAATTTACAATTTTAAAGTTACTAAAAATACTCTGTATTAATGTTAAGAAATAACAAATTCCAAGCATTTGACATTATGTTAATTTTTAAAACTCTGAAAACATACACTATAGCTGTTTACAGTGAAAATAATCAGAAATTTCCTCTTTCTAATATGACAATAATCAAAACACAGAATTCCTGAAGAGATATAACTATAATTGCTTGGTAACGATACAATTATTAACACATAAATATATTTGTAAACTCATACTATAGAAACTCAATGAAGCTCTGCAGATAACTGTGTTAAAACCTAATATGATCTAAACTTTAATTTGATAGAATTGATACATTTTGATTTCAAATATTCTGTTATCTGGAAGTGAAGAGATACATTTTACAGCAGAAATCCTATTCTAATGTAATAATATCAATGTTTACTCATATTACTATGTTTTTTTCAGGTACTCAAATTCTCCAATCCTGCTTTGTTGTCAACACCTGCAGGGAGAACAGACATAAGCTCCGTCTTACAGATTTATGTCTAAAAGTACAAAAAAGACAAACTGATACAAAATATGGAGCCTTGCTGATAAAGCATAAGCTCTGTGCCATCACTCTTCAGAATGGGCATTGATCTTCACAATGTAATGCCTCCAGTGTCCAGTGAAGCAACAAGTGCTATCACTTTTATTTCTAGAGTTCAAGAAAGTTCAAATTGCTCTTCCTTTCACCATTTTCACTTTCCTCCATAGAAATTTAGTATAATTATTCTTCAAATTCCTCAAGATTTTTCCAGGGAGGTTATTCTCTTTTCTTTTCTTCTCTTTTTTTTTTCTTTTCTTTTCTTTTCTTTTCTTTTCTTTTCTTTTCTTTTCTTTTCTTTTCTTTTCTTTTCTTTTCTTCTGCTGTTTGTTTCTTTGAGCAAAGCAACACCATATATGCCTGGTTCTTCTGACACTGGAGCCCTTCATTCCTTAGGCTTCCAGTTGCTAGACTCATAGGTGTGCAATATCCCACCCTCATTAAAAGTATTTCAAATGGTCAGTTCATTTAGGACTTTAGAAAGTGATTAATGAAATACATCCACTAACATTTTCATTGTCCAAAACAACTTCTCAGAGTGTGGAAATCTCATAAATGAACAGTCACAAACACAGAATTGACACTAGTCAGTGTTGCTATTATACATACGTACTATGGCAAACAGAAAAAAGCACTCACCAAATAGGACTGCTAAACTGTCCTGATTAGAAAAAAGTTATACAAAGAAGAAACAAAATCATTTACACCATAGCCAGGCATGTTGGCTCACACCACTAATTCCAGCACTCTGGAGGCAGAAGCAGGCAGTTCTTGTTGAGATCTAGGACAGCCTGAGCTACATAGTAAGTTCCAGGGTAACTGGGGATACATGGAGATCCTGTCTCAAATAAATAAACAAAAAAGCATAATTTACATCAGGAAAAATAGAAAAAAATCAATCCAATCCATGAGAGTAACAGAGTGTTGTCATAGAATTCCAAGACAGCTGTTGCTACAGGGAGACCCTGTCTCAAAAAGACGAAAAAACTGTGTCTCAGGTCTTTGAAGAATGGCAAGAGCAGTGGCAACCACAAAGTAGATGCACTTGCCAGTAAGAACTGAAAATAGGCCAAACAGCAGTGCTCTTTTTTTTCTCTCTCTTTTTGTCTATTTACTAAGATCTCTAGTTTTATATCTGAAGTACAGTATCTCAAGCCTTACTGATTATTTATTTCTGGTTATACTTTCCAAAAGGAAATAAATATAACCTCCTCTGGAGGCCACACATTTAGCCCAGATTAACCAAGGTTTTTGTTTTCTCAAGGTCAGTTGAGGACCTGGTCCTCAGGGATCATTCGTTTTTTTGTTGTGTTTTGTTTTGTTTTGTTTGGGGGGGAGCCCCTGGTTCCTTTTGGCTTTCATTTACCAGTTCCATCCACTCAAGGTCAAAATCAGGTCTTGCTAGACCAGGCTTCCCTTTCTGAAGCATAAGCAGACTTTCCTCCGGACACTGGCTGAAATCTCATTAGTGGATCTCCAGGACAGGAGATCCACTGCAGAGGAAGACTGGTGACTCACATTTGCAGGACATTTCAAGAGATGCCCCCATGCATATTCCCCTGAGACTTAGTTGACCTCTGAGGGCAAGGAACAAAGTTATCCCTTAGGTCCCTTGGTCAAATTGATATGGGCATTAAGTTTGGTCATTAAGCATCCAGAAAGGCTAAGTTACACCAGCCTGATGCATCACACATATACTAAAATTGTATCTTCTGGAAATAAACTGTGTATCATATTTTTTCTTTTTAAATTTTTCTTTAAATTTTTTATTTATTTTTGTATGAGTATAAATGTACTGTCTACATGTAGGTTTGTGCACCCATGTCATCCAATGCCTTGGAGGTCAGAAGAGGGTGTCAGATTCCCTTGAAACTGGAGTTAAAGACAGTTCTCAGCTACCATGTGGGGGCTGGGGATTGAACACCGGTCCTCTGTAAGAGCAGTCAGTGTTCTTAACCACTAGGCCATCTCTCCAGCCCCCATATCATATTTTTTGATTCACATTTTTCCATTTCAATTCTATGCTACCCTAAAATATGTATACATGCCTACCACCCTATACCAAAAATCCATAGTCTGAAAATAAATGGTAGGTTAGTTCTAAGGATTCATAATATAAGAGCAAATTTATTTTCAGATCACGAGGAATATAACATTAATGCTGCTCAGATTGCCTTAAAACTAGGTACTTGGTGCCAGCATCCACAGATGGGGGATACTATTCATCTTTGAAAACACGAGACACAGCTTTTTAACCCTCCAATATAGACTGAAGACTCATGTCTCTCCAAGAATCCTCCAAACTTTCAATGCCAGATAGAGACTGCTGAGATATCCAGCTTGTGGACTGAGTGACTACTGGGATTTCAGCCTCTTCAGAGTGTGGACTGCCATTGTCGGACTATCCAGGCTGTGTCATGGAGGCCAGTGCAGGGGAATCAGGAGAGGAAGCGGGTGATCATGAGAGGGAGGGACCCCAGTGTGAAGCATGGGGGCAGGATTGATGGTCCTTCAGGCTTGCCAGGGAGGAGACTTCAAACACTTCCTTAAGGAAAACATGACATCTTTTAGAAAAAAAAAAAAAAAAGAAAGAAAGAAAAAAAAAAAAGAGAAAATCCAGGTAATATGTATATGTATGTTTGTATTTATCTTTCAGGTTCAAATGCAACATGCAATTTATATTTCCTTCCCAGATACTTAAAGCTACAATATTCAGTTGTATCTGTAGAGTGTGAATAGATGTCTACACATTCACACTCTAATGTTTATGAGTCAATAAAAATGAAAGCCATTTTCATCGATACTACTTTCACTTTATTTGATTGAATTACTCCAACAGCATCTTACAACTTTACAACTTAACTGACTGAAAGATAAAATATAATGCAATCTCCAGCATAATAATGTCCTTTCATTTTCAGGTGTAACTTTGCTTTTGTGTAAAATCTTGTCTATATTGTTTGGTTTTTTTCTCCCTGCCTTTCTATAAAAATAAGACACATGTTTCAGAAGAATGTATCTACCTCCATGAAGCCTTTTCATCCATATTCAGTTTAGTGGAAATGGATGCTCAATTACTTTATATGGGCAATCTGGGGATTTCATATTCAGATTAATTTAGATCTCTATTTTTAAAGGACCAAAATTAAATAGAATGCCTTCTCCTTTGTGTGTCCTGAAATCTGTTCCTCCTTCCTACAATAGAAGAATCTCATTGTGCCCTTTATTTCAACCTAGAGGGTAGTAACTCCCTCCCTTAGGTGTAATAACAAAGGCTCTAACTGTGATTCAGTTAGCAAGATGGTGATAATGATAACAATATCTCAGAGTCTCTTCCTCTGGAGATTCTCAAAGATACCACCAGCACTCACTCTCTCACATTATGAGTTTCATGAACTGTACCTGAAGGCTTAAATGTAGCCCTAAGCTGAAAAGTATTTTTAAAAAGTGGCACCTTGTTATTATTACAGCACACATCTGTTCCCTTTGTGCCTTTGGAGTTGTCTCTGCAACCATCAGCACAAGTGGAAAAGGCAAGTGAGAATGTCTTGTATTTCATGTGACAACAATACTAATACCCATATTTCTTTGTTGTGGATAGTTATGGGGTAAAT
Organism: Rhizomys pruinosus; assembly: GCA_009823505.1. Lineage (NCBI taxonomy): Eukaryota > Metazoa > Chordata > Mammalia > Rodentia > Spalacidae > Rhizomys > Rhizomys pruinosus. The sequence goes on along the minus strand of VZQC01010467.1, from coordinate 5,950,033 downwards.
ATATTGCTAATAGAGTTAAATATTGCCAGAAAATATTATTAGGGTCATGACACAGGAGTAGGGGAGAAAGCTCTTTGCTGTCAAGTTATTTCATTTTAGAGAAAGAAATCTAACATATCATTTTTGCCTGGAGCAATATGTCTCTTTAAAGTATAAATGGAATTTTTGAAGTTTTAACTACGTATACATGACTACTTCTTACAATTAATTTCATTTCTTTCATATTTTGAGCATACATTTGACATACAATAGAATGAAAAGTTATGATAAAGTTGAAAGATGGAAATCTAAGGTTTGAAATCTACATGTATGTCAAGAAATTGCTCCTGAGGTAGGAAGTCAGCTTATGGACACAGTGCAGGTCTAGTTTGGGCAGGGCCCTGGGTTTAGCTCACAGCATCACCTTTAATCTTAGCACTCAGGAGGTAGAGGCAGGCAGATCTTTGTGAGTTCAAGGACAGCCTGGTCTACAGAGCAAATTCCAGGACAGCTAGGGCTACAGGGAGACCCTGTCTCAAAAAGACCAAAAAAAAAAAAAAAAGTGGAGAAATTTTTCTAAAACGATTTAATAAACATGATAGTAAATGAAAAGAAAATCAGTGTTTACTATAAATTGAGTTTCACACAATATTTAAAATCTAAGCAATCATTGATGCTATGTACAAAATGTTCTTTGGAAATATGTTCTACTAAAATTATGATATAATTTCAGCTATTTTGAGCCCATTTTTGATAAATACCAGTATAATGATTTTTGACAGCATTGATGATATATGAAGAAAATACTTTTAATTATGTTTTCTTTTATGTTGTGTTCAAACTGGATTTTGAGAATGAATACAGGTGTCTGAACACTACATGTGTTCAGGTTTCCATATTCCATCTATGGACACACAGCATACATAGTCAAGAACAAGGCGATATGACAGAATGCATGAAATCCATTGAGGGAATATTGTGGCAGAGATGGGGAAGGGGGCCTAAATTTGATTATGTTCTGATTCATGAAATACACAAAAACTCACATATATATTTTAGTTTTTGAATATATATTCAAAACAAATAAAATGGTAATAGAATTAATAAAGACACACACACAGATCTGATTCTGTCAGGAATAGTCCTGGCTATGACATCCTAATTATTTGATTCCTATTAACCAAGGAACATATTCTTATCTACTTTTTACAAGGTCAGTGCATTTGTTTTGAATAGCAATAAATGCATAGTTATAACACAGAATTTTCTATGGCTGTCTAGAACTCTCCTTCACAGAACGAGGAGCACAATAATTGAAACATCAATGTTTTTATTACTATAGATCATCTTGGATATTCATGATCAATTTTCAACCCCATCAAATTCATTTTCCATCCACTTTAAAAATGCTTTGTCAAGTATTTGATCAAATTAGTACTAAAATCTTCTCTATATTGTAGCATAAATATGTTTAATATCTATATACTAAAGGTATATATTTTATCTTCAAAAATTTATGGGTTGACATAATAGAAATTTGTTGTATTATGTGAATGTAAAACTATTTTTCTTTTTATATTACTATATTTTAAGTTCTAGCTTCAATAATATGTATGTGTGAATGTATGTATGTACATGCTTAAGAAACTCTGTATTCTAATTTACCTAGGTCTATATGTTGAAAAAACTACTAATTGAAGCTGTTAAATGACTCAAGCACATTAAAATATCATATTGCTACTTTAACTCTAATTGAACCAGGCATAATGCAACATACCTCTAATCCCAGAACTCAGGAGGTAAAGGCAGACACATCAGAATTTCAAGGTCATTCTTGACTACACATCAATTTCAGGCTATGCTGGGCTACAAGAGATGCTGTCTTAGAGGTAAAACAACAACCAAATCCAAACAACAAAGAAAGCTTAATTGATTAAAGTGACCTAAGTAAAGAAAACCATAATATTGATTATAGAAAGAAAAATCTGATGAAATTAATGATTTATCAAAGTGGGTACACCAAGGTGTTTCTTTGAAGGTAGAACCGAATAACATAACAGTTTGTTTCAGTCCATGAAGCTGGTTGAGATGAATGAGTTGAAATTTTTTTCTAATGACACTCCTTTAAGAATAAACTCACTTTCATCGGCTTTGTCTAGTTATTTGTAAAGTCTGTTGAAATAAGGAATATTAATCTATGTGAATCAAATCTGAGTCATTGTGGGCACACTTTCTTTGTTTTCATAGCATTGATCCATAGTAACAGTAGTGCAAGCATAGATAAAATAATTTACTCATTATTTCTTATAGCATCTTTTTCATAAGATTGCATCCTATATATAATGTTTTGATTTTCTTTTTTTGTCTTTTTGAGACAGGGTCTCCCTGTAGCCCCAGCTGTCCTGGAACTCACTCTGTAGACCAGGCTGGCCTTGAACTCATAGAGATCTGCCTGCCTCTGCCTCCTAAGTGCTAGTAATAAAGGCGTGCGCCACCACACCTGGCTCTTTGTTTCATTTTAATACAGATTAAACTAACAAAAGGTATAAGATTTGAGTTTATCAACATTTTCAAATATTAAGCACACATATGTGNCCTGGAACTCACTCTGTAGACCAGGCTGGCCTTGAACTCATAGAGATCTGCCTGCCTCTGCCTCCCAAGTGCTAGGATTAAAGGCGTGCACCACCACACCCGGCCTCTATATATAATGTTTAAAACATAAGCAAAGACAACCTTCTATGGATCATGCATATACAGTATGCATTCCAAAACTCTGTGTGTGTGTTCATTATATAGTTGTCTTTTTTTAATTTATTTTTGTATGTGTATGAACGTACTGTCTGCATATAGGTTTGTGCACCCATGTCTTGCAATGCCGCGGAGGTCAGAAGAGGGTGTCGGATTCCCCTGGAACTGGAATTAAGATGGTTCTCAGCCACCAAGTGAGTTCTGGGCATCAAACTCGGGTCCTCTGTAAGAGCTGTTGGCACTCTTAACTGCTAGGCCATCTCTCTAGCCCCTATATATTTGTCTTTGTGTATATGTATGTGTATGTAGCCATGGAAACTAGATGTTGACATCACTTGTCTTCCTCTGTCATTCTTCCAATAGATTTTTGATATAAGCACTCTCAATGAAATGGAGCTTGCCCACATGGCTAAACTGGCTGGTCATCAAGCTCCAAGGATGCTTCTCTCTCATCTTCCAGCACTGTTTGAAGGCACATTGCCTCTCCAGGATGTTTACAGTAATTGGGGATACAAACTCAGATACTCATGCTTTTTCAGCAAGCAGTTTACCAACTGAAACCTAAACCTTAGCAGACATATTTTTTATTTATTTACTATTATTTTTAATTTTTTTTATTTTTATTTTTTAGCAGACATATTTTTTAAAGGACTGGTGAATTTATGAATGATCTCCTATGCTACCGTTCATACAATGTCCTGTAGGGATTTTATTTTGGAAGATGAGCTAGTGAAACTCCAAAGTTAATTATCTCCAGCTTCATTTGTGTTTTGCTAATGTATATTTTTATTCAGCTTTTATGCATTTCATGCACTAGATCTTAATATAATTTAGATGCTCAACAAGGGCAGAAGAGGCATTGGATCCTCTAGGACTGGAGTAATAGTTTAATAACCATCCTTCATATTCTTGCCTGGATTTAAACCTGAGTTTTCTGCAAGAACAGCCAATGTTCTTGTCAGCTGAACCATCTTCCCAGCCCCCTAAGAACAAGAATTATTCACAGAAGCCAGGAAAGTCAATCAAAATCCTTTTTTATTATACAGTTTTATTATATACAAGCATGCTATTTTTTGTTCTTCTAAGAACTTAAGGTTATGAAGCTAGAGAAAACTATTCAGCAGTAACAGAAATAATAAAACTTGGTGACAACAGATGTACATAGTTTAATAATGATGACAATCTATATCTTTGAGGATATGAATAGTAATTTTTGCCAGTTTCATTATTTGAAGGAAGAAATAGGCAACAATGTAAAACATACTGTTTCAGAAATCACTCAGTTTCCATACTTTTTGAGATGTTTAGCCTGAAATATATGTAGGAAAGGGCCAGGCATATGCTTGAGGAACATATATGGAAAAGATTTTTTCTCAATTTATGGAGGAAGATATCAAATTGAAGGTATAATTTAAAGGTTGCTTAACAAAAAATATGTCCCTTCATGGAAAATAATAAAGTCTAATTGTTCCTTGTTCTGTCTGAAGATGTTGGCATTAAATAGTGTAGTGTCAAGGATATTTTCATTCCTTGCAGAGCATTTAGGAGAATAATTCATTGTCAAGCCTTTCTCTTTGGTTCTCTGACTCTATACTCTGTCCCCAAATAAAATATCAAAATCCATTTGCATTCTTTGTGAAGGACATGTTTGTTACATATCACGATATATAAACTAGATCTTTTATGTATTTTTGTCCCAATTGCAATGTGATATTTAACTAATATGGTAAAATTTAAAAGTTGGTTTTATAAAATTAGTTCCTTTTACATAGTAATCATTTAAATGTAATTTAACAATTGGCATTGTATGACTCATGCTCATTGCATTTTCAAGTTAACATCTGTATTAAAAGAAATGATAGTTGGAACTTTTGATAATTTTTCTCCCATTATAGTGCTTTTGGTGGTGTAAAAAGAATATAAATAACTTGTAAAACTACATTGGTTATACATCTAATTGTGATAGAAATTGTAAGCTGAAAGTCAATATCTACTACTCTCACAAGATCTTCCTAACATTTTCCATGTATTTTCACTGAAAACATATTCATTTTGAGGGGGAGTTCATACATGAATGCTCTATTGCATTATTTCCCTCTTTCCCAGTCCCTTTTATACTCCTCTGTGTCCTACCTACACCCTCTCAATTCTGGTCCTCTATTATTTTTACATGTGTTTATAATTATATATATCAAATGTACTGAGCCCATTTAGTGGTAGTTGTTTGTATCCATGTTTAGGACAGCCCACTTGAGATTAGAAAACCAGTCACAAAGCCCTGAAGAAAACTGATTCTCCATGCTTGAGCATATATTGACTGCTTGTAGCTCTTTATATTGTAGTGTGAAATATTTCCCCCATCCACCTTGGCATGCCACTTGGTTTTGTCATTATGCAGATATGCAAATCTTGTTCAACTAGGTACTATGGAGATTTCATGAGCAGAGCTTCTCTATCATGTCTACAATGCAGTAACTAGAATCAGGTGTCTTGTTAATACATTCCTGTTATTCTTTTGAATAAATCCAACATTATTTTTCATAGATATTAAAAAGAATGGCCATTTTGCATTTTCAGTATAGTTCAATATGTCTGTCACATTTGGGTTCTTCATATTTTGATACTCTTCTCCATGTGTGTTTATTGTTAAAGCCTGTTTTCTGTGCAAGTAAGGTTTTTTTCAGCAAGTCTGAGTCTCCCTGGATGAGTGTAAGAATTAAGGAAACAAGGGAAAACACAGCCTGAATTCAAGCCAAGTGTGGTTTTGTCTTGCTATAAAAACTAAAGTGAGAAATACTGCTTTCTTATCATTTTCTGTTTTTGTCCATGGCACGGACAAATAACCTATTGATTACAGGCCCCTATTTCCTGACTCTAAATATGGGGGTTGGGCTATTTGACCTCTGAAGGTGTCCTTTAGCCCTATAATCCCTCAGTTCTGTGGTTTTCAATTGAGGGACTACACAGAGCAGGCAGGAACACCTTTGGAATAATTCTCACAGCCTAAAGGCCAATGATGACATGATGCTGATGTTGTAAGGAGGTGATAGAAGATATTTGATCCCATTGGTTTGGAGTTCACCAACTGAGATAAAGGGGCAGAGCTGAGAAGCCTTGCAACATATGTGTCCTTTGTCTCTTTGTGGATGACCCTTTCACATTAATATCTACATCAGAAACTGAATTCAAGAAAAGAAAGAGAAAGTCACACATTCTTTCAGTAATCCTTTGTCAGTGAACATTTGAGCACATCAGGAAGCCAAATCAGACATCACTTAAAATAGTTTTTGGGTCAAGATTACAAAAAGAAAAGGAAGACAGGAAAGAACAGTGGAATCAGCAGGAGTTTGTCCCCGAAAGTCCGTTAAACTAAGTTGGAACACAACCTACAGCAAGTAGCTAGAGCACTGCTCAGTGGGATTACAGCCACTGAAAGGCATTGACCACAAATTGATCTCAGAAATTGTTTGCCTGCAAAAACAGAAATCACTTGGGCAAAGGAGGTTACTTGCTAAAGAACTTCAAATGTATCATGCATGCCAAACTTTCCTTATTACCGAATACATACAGAAATTTACAAAGGAACATGCTAAATTCAGGAAGATCATTTGGAAAGTGATTTTTATCTACTAGTGTTAAAATAAGATCATAGGAATAAGAAGTTACTAATTTGCAATTAATAAACAGGAAAAATTATAAGTGCTTCTCTATTGTTATTTAATGATCATTTTTTTCTTGTTGGATCTAGAACATATTTTAGACACAAATATTTATATCTACCAAAATAATTTAAAAAACGCAGCTATTTATGTCCTAAACACATTTGAGTTCTCAAATGAGAAGAAAAATAAAATCCTAGCACTGCATAAGCCATTGTCATTTCTCTGGTAAACTGTTCAATGTCGTTCATATATTCATTAAACACAATATTTACTATTTTCTTCACAGGACATACTATTCATTTCCTTTCTCCCCATTTCAAACATTCAGGCTATACATTTTTCAAAAGATGCTCATCAAAATTAAGAGACACATTCTAAAAACAAAATAACATGCTCAATATTTTCTTTCCTAGGTAATTCATATTTTAAATTTTAGAACTGAATTTTTCCAATAGTAAAATGTTCTGTCACTTAAAGAATTTACAAGTCAGTTGATAAATTCATTTGTTAAAAGTGGAGATACCATTAGGTTAAAACATATGCTAATCATTTTACTTCATAGAACTTCAGAAGCTAAACGGTTTGTAAACACTGCATTCATTGTAGTGTATATTTGAAACTGATCTTTTCTAGATTTCTGTAAAATTAAAGGTAAAATTTCAGTACATTGAATAACTTATTGAATTAAATTTTGCAACTGTTATTTTATTTAGAATTAGGAAGCTACTTTTAATTCTAAACCAGAAAGAAATATTTCATTATTTACTGTGTTTTATGTATAAATCTATGAATGAAAGAAAAAAAAAACATTCAAAACTATTATACAACTGTCAATAGCCTGAATTGAAACTGTTTGACTTTATGAGTTGTCATCCATTAAAAATTTGTTAACACTTGATTATTGTACATTTGTCATATATTTCAAATATTCTAAAATTAATTTATTAGAAAATAATTTTGTACAAGTGACTGACTATGAAAGCAGTGTATTCTCAAATTGTCACACTTATGTGTCTAAATTATACCCTTGCTGTATTTTACACATAGAGAAACAAAGACTAGTTTCAGTGCTTTTATCTCAGCACCTTTGCGAGTGCAGTTCAGTACACATAACAGGTTACTTATTCTTTGTTATCTTTCCATGTTAATTAGGGACAAGCTTCTAATTTCCATTGTAAAAATGATATTTTTGTTTTATTATATCTTATTGTGTTAAAATATTTTGATTCTGAGTTAAATGGTCACTAAAATATTTTCTGTTGACAAATTATTAATTTGACAAGAGAACTTATATTAGCAAGTATTGGTTTCCATGATTTTCATAGTGTCATATCATAAATGTATGTTAAGATGCTCAATAAATTTTAGCAATAGTACAGATTTGTACTGCAAATAAGATAATTCAATACTATATGGATTAAATATTCAGTCATTTTGTGTATTTGATGTACATATTATACGCAAGCACATTCCAGTTAGCACATTAAAATCTATCTTCATGTATTTAAAGTGAAAAAGTAATGGTATAAGCAAGATGATTGAAATAAAAAATTATTAATATAATTAATATAATTTGAAAAGTTATATTTAGTGCTAACTTTCAGCCAGCAATATTGTGCATATTTCTCAGTGCTGGAGATCACACCAGAGTCATCTGCATGTTAGTCAAGCACTCTAACACTGAGTTACATCCCAAGACATTTAAGTTAATAATTTTTGAAGCAGTCTAAATGAAACGTAGTTGAGAGGGGATAACAATCAAGCAAAACACACAACACACACACACTCACCATATATCTATATAATATTTATATATATATATATATATATATATATATATAATGTTTTATTTCATTTAATGCGTATGAGTGTATTGCCTGCATGTAGGTAGGTACACCAGTGTTCTGCAATGCCTATGGTGATCAGAAGAGGTCAGAAGAGGGTGGCAGATCCCCTGGAACTGGAGTTATGGAAGGTTGGTAGCTGCCATGTGAGTGTGGGGAATCAAATCATGTTACTCTGCAAGAGTAGGCAGTACTCTTAACCATTGAGCCATCTTTCTAGCTCCCTAGTTTTTGTATTTTTGTTAGTAAAATTCTTGAATATCATGTTGACCTAATTTACTATATTTCACTCATACTTTATGTTTTAATTCCACTTCAAATTTAAAATGTTTTCAACATAAGATTTTGCAGAATGATCCCTCCAGTCCAATTCCTTCTAGGATTTTAAGCATGAAAATCTGCTGGATTTTGTCAAAGGCTTTTTCTGCATTGATGGAGATGATAAATGGTTTGTGTTTCTCAGTCCACTTATGTGTTTTATGATATTTATTGATTTATGTATGTTGAACCATCCCTGCATCTCTGGTATAAATCCAACTTAGTCAAGATGGATGATCATTTTGATATGGGTCTGTATGCGGTTTGAAAGTATTATGTTGAGAATTTTTGCATCTGTGTTCATTAATGAGATGGTTCTATACTTTTCTTTTCTGGATGTATCTTTGCCTGGTTTTGATATTAGAGGGATGCCAGCTTCATAGAAGGAATTTGGGAGATTTCTCTCTGTTTGTATTCTTCAAAGCCATGTATTCTTCAAAGCCATGTACAAGAAACCCACAGCCAACATCATCCTAAATGGAGAAAAGTTAGAAGCATATCCTTTAAAAGTAGGAACACAGCAAGGCTGCCCACTATCACTACTCCTCTTCAATATAGTGCTTGAAATGCTTGCTAGGGCAATAAGACAAGAAAGGGGTGTTAAAGGAGTACTAATTGGAAAAGAGGAAGTCAAGATATCTGTTTTTCAGACCACATGATAGCTTACCTAAGGGTGCTAAAAACCCCACCATAAAACACCCAGAAACAATAAAGACTTTCAGTAAAGTGGTGGGATACTAAATTAATATAAAAATCAGTAGCTTTCTATATACCAACAGCAAGGAACTGAAGAAGGAATATAAGGAGACCTTCCTGCTCACAATAGCACCAAAACAAACAAAACCTAGAAACTAACCTAACCAAAGACACCAAAGATATATAAAACAAAAATTTGACCCCTGAAGAAGGAGATTGAAGAAGCCACTAGAAGATGGAAAGACCTCCCATGCTCAAGGATTAGAAAAATTAATATGGTAAAAAATGTCCATTCTATTCAAATTAATGTACAGATTCAATGGAATCCCAATTAAAATCCACATGAGTTTCATTTGAAAAAAATCCTTAAATTCATATGGAAAAACAAAAGACCTCATATAGCCAAAGCAACCTTAGCAAAAAGAGCAATACAGGGGGATCACTATACCAGACTACAAACTATATAACAGGGCTATAGTCATAAAAACAGCTTGATACTGGCACAAAAACAGACCTGTAGACCAGTGGAACAGAATTGAAGATCCAACCTTGAACACACAATTTCAGCCACCTCATATTTGACAAAGGGGCCAAGAAGACCCAATGGAGAATAGACAGATTCTTCAGCAAATGGTGTCAAAATTGAATCACCACTTGTAGAAGAATAAAAGTAAACCCTATCTCTTGCCCTGTACAAAAATCAATTCCAAATGGATCAAAGACCTCAACATGAAATCCGAAACTCTGAAGGTGATAGAAGGAAATGTTGGCAGCAATCTACAAGACATAGGTGTAGGAGAAGACTTCCTAAATCAGACAGCAGCTGCACAGGAAGTGAGGTTGATAATTGACAAGTGTGACCTCATTAAACTCAAAAGTTTCTGTACAGCAAAAGAAACAATCAGGGAAATGAAGAGAAAACTCAGAGTGGGAGGAAACCTTCACTGGGGATACATCTGACAGAGTATTAACATCCAGAATTTATAAACTACTCAAAAAACAAAACAAAAATATCAAATGACTCATGCTCACTTCAGCAGCACATATACTAAAATTGGAATGATACAGAGAAGATTAGCATGACTCCTGCACAAGGATTACATGCAAATTCGTGAAGCGTTCCATATTTAAAAGAAAAAAAAATCAAATGACTCACTCAAAAGTTGGAGTAAAGAGATGAGCAGAGACTTCACAAATGAAGAAATAAAGATGGCTGATAAACATCTTTAAAAATGTTCAATATTGCTAATAATTAAGGAAATGTAAATTAAAACCACCTTAAGATATCACCTCACTCCAATAAGCCTGGCTAGGATCAAGAAAACAAATGATACCAAATGCTGGAGAGGCTGTGAGGAAAGGGAACATTCACCTACTGCTGGTGGGAATGTAAACCTATACAACCACTATGGAAAACAGTATGGAGAACCCTTAAAAGACTCAAAATGAGCTTTACACCTGATCCAGCCATACCACTTCTGGGTATATACCCATAATACTCATCCTACTGAAGAGATACATGCATAGTCATGTTCACTGCAGCTCTCTTCACAATAGCAGAAGAGCTGGAACCAACCTGTTCTAGTTTCTCTTTAATTACTGTGACAAAACACACTGACCACTGCCAATTTGGGGAGGAAATGGTTTATTCAGCTTACATATCCTAGGTCACATTTCATCACTCAGGGAGCCCAAGGCAGGAACTCAGGGTAGGTACCTTGAGGCAGGAGCTGGAGCACAGTCAATGGAGGACTGCTTCTTACTGGCTTGCTCCTCTGGCCCATGCCCAGCCTGCCCTCTTATACTATACAAAACAACCTGCCCAGGGTGACACCACCCATAGTGGGTTGGGCCCTTCCACATTGCTCAACAATCAAGACAATACTCCACAGACATGGCCACTGTGGTGGTTTGAATGAGAGTGCCCCCCATAGGCTTTAAGTATTCAGGCATTTTGTCTCCAGCTGGTGGCACTGCTCTTGGAGGTCTTAGAATGTGTGGCCGTGCTGGAGGAAGTACATCATTTGGGGCAGGCTTAGTGAGCTTAACAAGCCTTGCAGTCTGCAGTCTCTCTCTGCTTCCTGTGCTCATTGCGAGATGTGACCCTCGGCTTGCTGCTCCAGCCCCGGCCACCATGCTTTCCACCACAAAGGACTCTAATTCCCTGGAACCATCAATCATAAATTCAAATAAACTCTTCCTTTTATAATTTCCCTTGGTCATGGTGGTTTATCACAACAACAGAAAAGTGACTAATACAGCCACAGACCAGTCCAGTGGAAGCGATTCCCCAATTGAGGCTCCTTCCGCCCATGTGTGTCACATTGACACTAAAGCTATCTAGCACACAACCCAAATGCCCCTCAACCAATGAGTGGATAGGGAAAGTGAGGTTTATCTACACAATGGAGTTCTATGAAGTGGTAAAGAAAGATGCTATCAGGAACTTTGCAGGAAAATGAAGTAACTCATTCACAGACTGGGAATGGACTGGAACAGTAAAGTTCCCCAAGAACAATAATCATCTGCTGTGAAAAACTTTGAAAAGAATCAGAAAATAAGATACAGGGCAGGAATGGCAGAGTGCATGAACTTAGGTGGGATGGGGGGCAAAGAAGGGGAAATGAGTCTAGATTGGAATGAAAACAATGTATGAAATGCACAAAACCTCAATAAAACTGATAAAATAATATGAATACTAGCGTATGAACTTTCCAAAAAAAAAAAAAAAATGAAATGAAGCACAGGAGCCCGGAACTCGTTCCAGACAGGTATATGTTAAGGTAGATTAATTCTTGGGTTGCTGGAAAAGTGTCTAACCTCTAAACCCTTGTAGGGGGTGGCTACCTGGGCAGAGCCACCCTTCGCCTTTGCAGCTGGTGCTGGGTGGGTTTGTTTTGGCGCCAGTGTCTCTTTGTGTAGGGGGGCTCCTGAAGCACAGGAGCCCGGAATACACTCCAGACCAGGGCTCAGGCTAAGTCAGGCATATCCCCCCCAGACAAAACTGGAATTGATGAGAGAGTACCCAAGTGGATTTTTTTGGAGAACCTTCAGAACAGGAAGGGAAGAGTGACTTAGACTTCCAATAACCAATATATAAACAAAATTGAAAGCCTGAAACCTAGACAAGTCATTACTCCATAAACAAGGAGGAGGAAAGAAAAAAAAGTTCAGAAGGAGGCAAGCAAAACCAGCCTCTAACATAGTGAAAAGATTATTGTGATTGTCATCAGAATATGGGGGGGGACCCTCATGCCATGGACCTGGCAAAGGGATAACATGGGAAAGGTGCAGGATAAACTCTACCAACCCTGTAGGAGTTAGCTACACTGGGATCTCCTGGAGGTGACCCAAGATACATCTTAGAGGAATAATTGAAGACCTCTGCAGAGAAATTAAAGAAAATAAAGAAGAAGTCAGAGAACTAAGGAGAGAATGAAAAACTCAAAAAGGACCTAGAGGGATACAATGACAAACTTTGGAAAGAACTGAAAAACAGAATGACAAACTCCAGAAAGAACTAGAGGGAGAAAAAAACAAACTCCAGAATGAAGTAGAAACACTGAAAAAGCAAGCCAACCATGGAAGTAAGGAGTACCAAGAAGAGATTGAGAAGCTCAAAAAGGAAATGGAAATACTAATGAAATCACAGGACGAAATGAAAAAGGAAATAGAACACTCATCCAATCAAGAAGAAAGGGAAGGAAAAAGGCTCAGAAATAGAATGGAGGAAGCAGAACAAAGAATATCAGACCAGGAAGATAACACAGAGCAATTCAAAAGCTCAAATAAGGATTATGAAAAATTTAAAAATACACAAAAGTGGAACAACCAGGAAATATGGGACACTATGTAAAGATCAAACCTCCACATCATAGGAATAGAGGAAGTAGAAGAATCTCAAGAGAATAGCATTGAAAAGATCTTTAACAGAATAACAGATGAAAATTCCCCCAAACTAAAATTATACAAACCCATACAAATAGAAGAAACACATAGGACCCCAAATAGACAAGATCAGAAAAGAAAATCCCCATGCCATATCATAGTTAAAATGCAAGATGCCCAAAACAAAGACAAAATTCTGAAACCTACAAAAGAAAAAGAAGTTTCATACGAAGGGAAACCCATCAGAATTAAAACTGACTTCTTGGCACAAACCATGAAAGCAAGAATAACATGGAGCAAAGCATTTCCTATGTTAAAGGACTTTGGATGCCAGCCCAGAATACTATACCCAGAAAAAATGTTGATTATAGTTGAAGGAAAGAAAAAATCTTCCAAGACATAAACAAGAGGATAGACAGGCCAGAAAACCAACTCTTCAGAAAATACTTCAAACAATTCAAAGGGCAGAAGAGAGGAACAACTATCCCCAAGCACCTAGGATAAGAAATTAATAAAACCATAACCACAGGAGTAGAATCAGAGACAAAAAATCCAAATGGATAATACAGTGAAAGGAAACAACAGCCATCTTTCAATTATAACCTTAAATATTAATGGACTAAACTCTCCAATCAAAAGACATAGATTGGGAGAATGGATTAGGAAACAAAATCCATCTATATGCTGTCTACAAGAAACCCATCTCAATTTCAAGTATAGGCACCAACTTAAAGTGAAGGGATGGAAGAAAGTATTCCAAGCAAATGCTACAAAAAAAGAAAGCAGGTGTTGCTATCCTAATAGCAGACAAAATAGACTTCAAAGCAAAAGACATCAAAAGAGACAAAGAGGGCTATTATATCTTCATTAAAGGAACAATTGGCGATGAAGATCTCACAATCATGAATATATATGCACCAAACTCTGGTGCACCAAACTTTATAAAGACAACCCTTCAGGATCTCAAGGCACAGATTAACCCCAGCACGCTAATAATAGGGGACTTCGATACCCCATTAAGTACTTCAGACAGACAAACAGGACAAAGGATAAACAGAGACATCTGAACTGAATGATAAAATACACCAAATGGACCTCACAAACCTCACAGACATCTATCGAATATTCCACCCAAAAACTAGAGAATACACTTTCTACCGAGCACCTAATGGAACTTACTTCAAAATAGACCATATACTGGGACACAGGAAAAAACTCAACAAATACAAAAAGAATGAAATAATCTCATGCATTCTATCTGACCACAGTGCAATAAAACTCAGTAACAACACCAGGATAAGCCCTACAACCTACAAGAATACATGGAGACTAAACAACACTCTCCTGAATAAGGAATGGGTCAAGGAAAAAATAAAGAAAGAAAAACATTCCTGGAACTGAATGACAACGATAATACAACACAACAAAACCTATGGGACACTTTAAAAGCAGTTCTAGGAGGAAAGTTTATACCCTAAGTGACTACATTAAAAAAACAGAAAGAGCACAAGTGAATGATCTAACACTGCAGCTAAAAATACTTGAGAGACAACAACAAATGAACACTAAACGCAGCAGACAAGAAGAGATAACAAAAATAAGAGAAGAGATCAATGAAATAGAAACAAAAAAACTATACAAAAAAAATCAATGAATCCAAAAGTTGGTTCTTTGAAAGAATAAACAAGATAGACAGACCTCTAGCCCAGTTAACCAAAAGAAAGAAGGAACAACTCCAAATCATTGGAATCTGTGATGAAATGGGAAACATCATGGGCTGGAGAGATGGCCTAGTGGTTAAGAGCACCGACCGCTCTTACAGAGGTCCTGGGTTCAATCCCCAGCACCCACATGGCGGCTGAGAACCGTCTGAAACTCCAATTCCAGGAGAACTCCAGTTCCAGGGGAATCCGACACCCTCTTCTGACCTCCGCAGACACTGGTGCACAAACTTGCATGCAGGCAGTATATTCATACACATACAGAAATAAATAAAATTAATAATAATAAAAAAAGAAATGGGAAACATTACAACCGACAATGAAAAGAACCAGACAATCATATGGGAATACTTCAAAAACCTGTACTCTACTAAGTTTGAAAACCGAGAAGAAATGGATGAATATCTGAAATCCTGGGACTCACCAAAGCTCAACCAAGAAGAGATCAACAGCTTAAATAGACCAATAATACATGAAGAAATTGAAGATGTAATAAGAAGCCTCCCAACCAAGAAAAGACCAGTCCCAGATGGTATCATGGCAGAATTCTATAAAATATTTCAAAAAGACTTACAAACATTACTACTCAAGTTGTTTAGAAGGATAGAAATGGAGGGAGTTCTACCAGAATCCTTCTATGAAGCCAGCATCACTCTATTATAGAAACCAGGCAAAGATAAAACCAAAAAGGAGAACTATAGACCCATCTCCTTAATGAACACAGATGCAAAAATTCTAAATTAAAATACTTGCAAATCACATACAGATCCACATCAAGAAGATCATCCACCATGACCAAGTTGGATTCATTCCAGAAATGCAGGGATGATTCAATATATAAAAATAAAAAAATATCATCAAACATATAAATGAATTAAAAGATAAAAACCACACAATCATCTCAATTGATGAGGGAAAAGTCTTTGACAAAATCCAGCATCCCTTCATGCTTAAACTCCTAGAGGGAATTGGATTAGAGGGATAATTCCTCAATGTAATCAAGGCCATATACAGGAAACCCACAGACAATATCATCCTAAATGGGGAAATGACAGAAGCATTACCCTTAAAGGTAGGAACTTGACAAGGCTGCCCCCTGTCACCACTCCTTTTCAGTATAGTGCTTGAAACACTTGTGAGGGTAATAAGGCAAGAAAAGGAAATTAAAGGAGTTCTAATTGGAAAAGATGAAGTCAAGCTATCCCTTTTTGCTGATGATATGATCGTTTACTTAATGTATGCTAAGAACTCCACCAGAAAACTCCTAGAAATGATTAAGAGCTTCAGTAAAGTGGCAGGATACAAAATAAATCTAGAAAAATAAGTAGCCTTTCTTTACACCAACAACAAGCAATTGAAGAAGGAATACAAGGAAACCTTCCCACTCACAATGGCCTCAAAAGCAATAAAATACCTATGAACAGGCCTAACCAAAGACACCAAGGATCTCTACAACAAAAATTTTAAACCCCTGAAGAAGGAAATTGAAGAAGACATCAGAAGGTGGAAAGACCTCCCTTGCTCATGTATTGGGAAAATAAACATAGTAAAAATGTCCATTCTACCAAACTCTTGTACTGATTTAATGCAGTCCCAGTTAAAATCCCCAGAGTTTTTTCACAGGCTTGGAAAAAAAATCCTTAATTTCATTTGGAAAAACAAAAGATCCCGAATAGCCAAAACAATTCTGAGTGAAAAGAGCAATACAGGGGGGATCTCTATACCAGACTTCAAACTATACTACAGGGCTATATTCACAGAAACAGCTTGGTGCTGGTATAAAAACTGACCAATTGACCAATGGAACAAAACTGAAGAACCAAACCTGAGCACATATAATTTCTGCCACCTCATATTCGACAAGGGGACCAAGAAGACACAAAGGAAGAAACAAAGCATCTTCAGCAATTGGTGTTGGCAAAACTGGATCACCACCTGTAGAAGAATCAAATTAAACCCATACCTCTCACCCTGTGCAAAAGTCAATTCCAGATGGACTAAAGACCTCAATGTGAAACCCCAAACTCTGAAGGCGATATAAGAAAAAGTTGGCAGCAGACTACAAGACATAGGCATAGGAAAAGTCTTCCTAAATCAGACAGCAGCTGCACAAGAAATGAGATTGACAATTGACAAATGGGACCTCATCAAACTCAAAAGCTTCTGTACATCAAAAGAAACAATAAAGGAAATGAAGAGAAAACCCGCAGAGTGGGAGGAAATCTTCACTGCAGATACATCTGACAAAGCATTAATTTCCAGAGTATACAAACTACTTAAAAAACAAAGAAGAAAGAAAACAATTGAATCACTGAAAAGATGGAGCAAAGAACTGAATAGAGATTTCACAGAGGAGGGATTAGAGATGGCTGAGAAACATCTCAAAAAAATGTTCAACACCACTAATAATTAGGGAAATGCAAATTAAAACCACTTTAAGATAGCATCTCACTCTAATAAGACTGGCTAAGATCAAGAAAACAAATGATGCCAAGTGCTGGAGTGGTTGTGGGGAAAGGGGAACACTCATCCATTGCTGGTGGAAATGTAAACTTGTATAGCCAGTATGGAAAGTAGTGTGGAGAACCCTTGGAAAACTCAAAATGAGCTTGACACAGCCATAGCACTCCTGGGTATATACCCACAAGACTCATCTTACTGCAGAAATATATGCACAGCTATATTTATTGCAGCTCTGTTCACAATAGCAAAAAGCTGGAACTAACCCAAATGTCCCTCAACTGATGAGTGGATAGAGAAAATGTGGTTCATGTACACAATGGAGTTCTATGCAGCAGTAAAGAAAGATATCATGAACTTTGCAGGTAAATGGATGGAGCTACAAGATATTATGTTAAGTGAAGTAACACAATCCCCTCATCTGTGAATGCTAGCGTCAATAACCCAGTGGTAAATACTTCTTATGGTGAGGGATGCATATTGGAAAGAACAACAACAGAAAGGCTGCATCAAAAACTGACTGAAATTGTGAAACTGGAGGGGTGGGAGGGGTGGGAGAGGAACATGGGTCTATACTTGATCAATGTATATTTAATTGATGTGAGTTTAACAAGTATCCAACTTTGCCCAAACTCTATCTATAAACTACATGGTATTTTAGGACTCAGTATAAGTAAAAATATCTATATTAAACAACATTGGTTTAAAGGTTTTAATAAAAATGGTAATACATCTAAATTAAGTGGAAATATAAATCATTGTCCACATTTGTTCTACTTAAAATCTGTATAACAATAACCTTGGGATTAACATATACAAACGTTCTCTATAATTTATGTGTTATACTGTATCATCTTGCAACATTCTCTCTTACCTGTAGGATAATTTAACTTAAGGAATTAAGTTTGCTTCTGAAATTAACAACATACAGTCACCGAAAACAGCTAGGGTAAATTTAATGCAATTTACACCTTGATTCCTGACTATAGGTATGTGTACTACAGCTGCCTTTTTGAGACACATGGGTCAAAAAATAAAAACCTAAAATAAAGAAAGGGGGGTACAGTTATATATTAAACCTTTTTGTCAAATTTTCTATTTAAATCTTAAAACTAGCAATGGGAAAATATTTGTATGCTCCCACAGCTCAAAACGTCACCAACATAATGGCTAGAAAGGATTCAGTTTTGCATTCTTCAGGATGTACCTAGAAATACCAGCAGAGAAGTTGGCCCATCTAAGCATTAAAAGGAAGAAAAGCTTCAGCCTGCTACAGACATCAAACATCTCTGTGGATCCTATTTGTAGCAACTGTTTATAATGAGTCCTAATTAACGTTACTTTCTAGGGGCTGCAAAGTCTTAATATGAGAGACCTTCTTACCTCCTTTTCACAGAACAAAGAAATACATGATGGTAATGAAGTAATTCTCTAACCTTAGCTTAGAGCCGACTGTTATAGAGGCAATCTCCTACAAAACTGGTATAATTGCTTTCTTTAATTGACTAATAGACATAGGAAATGTGAAAAGGATTATTCTCTATTCAGAGCCAAATATAATACTAAAGTCTTTTCAAGCTGTGCATTTAAGCAAAATATATTAATACAGGAGAGCTCTGATGCCAGCAATGGATTATTTTGCCAAGGATATATTGGCCAGGGTATCCAAGCCCCCCCCCCAAAAGGTAAAGGCTTCTTGCCTGTAAACTGGGATATCTGCAAGAAGAGAGGTGGTAAGGCCCTGCTGTGGAAGACCTGATGTAAGCACGGGAAAGATGTATTGAGACCACACTTGCAATTGTACTGCTGTTCTCTGGAATGCCAGAGAGTGTTACCAAAGGCCACTAAACCAATAAAGCAAAAATTGGACTCCTTGTGTCAAGCAAGACTCCTCCATCTGCATCAGCTACACCTCACCTACCTGGAAATACTGTGCAGCAGTGGCAGCCACATGTTTGTATATCCCAAATCTAATTGGCTACTAGCTCTCTCCTTGGAGGAATAATTCATGGCTGATGCCACAGGCTTATATCCTCTAGTGGTTAGGAGAAGTTATAAGCCACTGTAAGACCTTGTCATCTTTTACAGAAAAAATATAATTCATGGATTAGCATACTATCCAAACATCTGTGTCTATACCAAAGTAACCTACCATAATGATTAGTACTGTTTAAATACCTATATATCTAATTGCTTGTGCTTCATTAGCAGTATTGAGAGGTTATACCTGGACAAACTCTCAACTCATGACAGGAAACAGCCAGAACTGATCAGAGTCCAAAACGACATCTCCAGAGAAAGTAGACTGCTTTGCTTCTTGTCCACCAGTACCCCGTTTCTAAGCCTAGGGAACAATCTGTAGAAGAGGGGGCATTGTAGAATGTAAGGGCTGTGATTGGGGTGAATGGTGAAACTACAGCAACATAGTCTTGACACTTATTTGATCAACATAATTGTACATAAAAGCCCCACCAGCTGGATGGTGGGAGACATGGGCTGTGTGGGTTTGGGTATAACTGTTTGCAAATTGGTTCTACATGAAGGGATGCTTGTACTCATAACTTATTACTTATTGTTAGAAATTGGAAAAAAGATAAGAATTTGCATTGATGCCCATGAACAAAGTACTTCAACTACAGCAATCAAGTCTTTTTCCTTTTTTATTTCTGAGGAGGGAAAGTTGTCTATGTGGTCTATCATTTCAGAAACATCATGGCAGGAACTCTAGCAGCTGGTTACACTACAACCATATGAAGAGCAAAGAAAATAAATGTCCACAGAATCCTTGTTTGATTTCATCTACCATTCCCCAGTCTTCCCTGCCCAGGGAATGGTCACATCCCTGATGAGCTGGGTCTACCCAGCTGTCAATTAGCACTCAAGCAAGTCCCCTCAGGACATGTCACAAATCAGCACGATCTAACAAATTGCTTAAGACTCTCTTCCCAGGTGGTTCTAGATTGTTGCAAGTTTATACTTAATATCCATCATCAGGGCCAGAGAGATGGCTTAGTGCTTAAGAGGACTTGGTGTTCTTGCAGAGGACCTGAGTATGCTTACATGCAATAAATTCACACACATGAAATAATAATTATAATAATAAATTTGATCACCAAAATAGTCATTCAGAAAAAGGTGAAATGGAATAATAAACAGTATTAAATTTCATTTCATTGATAGCAAGGATGTTAAACAGTTCTTTCAAGTATTTATTAGTCATTAATATTTCTTTTTTAAATTGAATTTTTGTGAATTTCGTAGGATATTATTTGGTGGATTTTAGACCCTGTCAATAATCTCTAACCCCCAGGTACGATCCACCCAATTTTATGTTCTCTCTCTCTCTCTCTCTCTCTCTCTCTCTCTA